>VXAC01008442.1:2292553-2436501 GCA_013399225.1 Rhipidura dahli
AAAAAGAAAAAAACGACCTGGGAAGAGCAACTTGCTGAAGATCTCTAAACAAGGACTAAATTCTTCTTCAGCACATCAAGAAGATCATCAGAGAGTCTGTAAGGCTGATCAATGACTGGTATATAAAATATGCACTATGGAAGAATCAGTCTGGCTTCTAAAAATGAAACTCCTACTTTACAGTGCTCTTTTTGAAGGATGGCAGCAAATACTTGGACAAAGACAGCCAAGTTGATGCAATCTGCTTGTACTTCTGAAGACATTTCATGGTACCATCATTAACAGCTTCCAAGGAAACTTAGTAGTCATGAGATTAAATAAAAAGTCATTTTATGAGTAAATAACAGGTTACAACTTGGGAAACAGAGGGTAAGAGGACAGGTTCCTTATTATAGTGGAAGAAGGTCACCGGTAACAACTGGTCACAACCACTGGTAACCACTGATTTTCCCAAAGCTCTGTGCACGCTCCTAGGTGACCTGGAAAAGAAGTGAGCAGTGAGGTGAGCAAGTTTGCTGGTGTGGTGGGAAAGTCTGTGATATGAAGATATTCAGGGTAATAAGGACAAAGGCATACTGTGAGGGACCACAAGAGGCTTTTGTAAGACAGAATGACTGGGAAAAAAATCCTGGCTTCACATGCAAGCAGCTTTCACCAGTAAGCAATGGACTCTGAGCTGACTATTGTCATTTGGATTCAAGGTCTTTATGATATGCATAACTTGCAAAAATGTCAGAAAAGGAACCCAAATATTGGAATTTATTGGAAAAGGAAAAAATCCATAGTTTTCTTATATATAGCTTATATAAAAATATGTATATGTTTATACAGATTATTTGCTGGATGGGGTTAAACCAGAACACAATCATAAAGCCATCTATAGTCCCTGGAACTGCTATAGCTGTGTAGGTTGACATATTTGTTTTTTCACAAAAAAAAACCTACCCAAAACCCTAATACAATTTTAGAGCAGCCAGCATGGCTTTACCACAGATACCTGGCTGCCTTCAATGATGACTGCATTGGGGAAGAAACGCAAGCAATTGATATTGGCTATTTTGACTTTAGCAAGGCTATCGAGACTGTGTTTGGTTGTATTTTTGTAAACATGTTGGAGAGATATGGACCAGATGGGTTGATTACAAGGTTGATGAAACAAATGATTGGACCATTGGGCTCAAGGAGTTCTGGTTAGTAGCTGAAAGTCTAACTGGTAGCCACTTAGGAATGGTACTCTTCTGCATTAGATTGTGACCCTGGTGGTACTTCTTCATTAATGACCTGAATGATGAAATGGAATGCATCCTCATTAGCTGGTGACATTAAATTGTGGGGAAAAGATGGTGTGCTGGAGGGCAGGGCAGTTATTCAAGAGGCTAGAGAAATAGCCTGACAAACTTCTTGAAGTTCAAAAAGGCAAATTTAAAAAACCCACCAACCAACCAAAAAAGCCAGTTAAAAAAGGCAAGTAAAGCTTCATCTAAAGCTCTGTGATACAATGCCACCATATAATTTGACAGACTAGAGCAGAGTCTTTTGGAAAAGGACCTGGGGGTCATGGTGAACAACCCAAACATGAGCCAGCAATGTGCCCTTGCAGCAACAAAGCCTATCTGCATGCTGGGCTGCATTATTAAGGATGTAGCCAGCAGGCCAGGGAAAGTGACTTCCTTGTGAACTCAAGAGGCTGCATCTGAAATGTTGTGTCCAGTTTTGGACTCCCAAATAAAAGAAACAGTGTACAGGGACAAGTCCCGTAGAGGAGCATAAAGCTGACCAGGGGGCTGTAGCCTGTGACACATGAGTAGAGGCTGAGACAAATGGGTTTGTTCAGTCCGAAGAAAGGGTTAAAAGGATTTACTTGTGCACAGCTTTTTAGTGGATGGTTACAGATCTCCTTGGAGGTCCAACACAAAAGGACAAGTAACAATGGACATAAATACCATGAAAAAATTCTTACTATTATTAAAAAAAAACCCCAAATAAATAAATAAATAAATAAATAAATAAATAAATAAATAAATAAATAAATAAATATGTATCCTGGATTTATTTGGGTTGAAAGGGACTTTTAAAGATCATTTCCAGCCATGGGCAGGGACATCTTTCACCAAATCAAGTTGCTCAAAACCTCACCCTGCCTGACCTTGAACACTTCCAATGATGGAATCATGGCTGATCCAACACTATAATACATTATCTACGAACAACAGAGATGTAAAACTGGAGAAGGCACTGAGCATCTAATATCAGAGTTAGCCCTGCTTTGAGAGGGGATTCAACCTGACAAGGTCCCAGAGTCCATCTAGATTACTTTATGCTTCTGTGATTCCAAGTGGTTATAGCATATATGTCACATTTTACTCTTCAAAACCAACATTTGCAGAGACACAGAATTCTTCTGTGCACTGACTGCAAGATGTAAAATGTAAGCCATTGTGAGGAAGTTTGTTTCATCATATATATCAGGTCATCTTTTACTAGAGACTAATAACCAGATTATCAGAGATAGTCACTACCAGCAACAGTGATGGGTGTCCTTAGAACTTAAAAATTTCCAGTGCTGCATGGAGAAGAAAGATAATACATTTTACAAAATTATTACTTCAATCTTCATTTAATTAAGAAAATTAAAATAAATGAAACACATTAAAAAGATTTCACAATCTATAATAAAGCTGCATAACAGAAAATCTAATGATATCTTTAGTAAATTTGTTTTTGAGCTAAAACCATATCATACTCTGTTTAAACCTTGAAGCAAGTACAATTATTAATGCCCAAGAGAAAACTCTGGCTTTATTTACATGCTCTGTTTTGGAGAACAAGGTACAGCAACTGTGGTATAGCTAAATCAGAATGCCTCTGTGAATATGACAGGGGAAATTAATATAAATTGTGGCATGAAAATGCCTTTCATTCCAGCTAAGCAGCAGATTGTCTTGAACTTAATATGACATATAATTCTGTGATCAATTTTAGCACTTAATTCCAAGAATCCTCATTTTTAGCACTTAACTCCAAGAATCCTTTTACTGCGAGAGGATCACAAGAATAATGCAAAATCCTTATTTTATTGTGTTTGCATAAATACCCCAAACAGCGGAGGGGAAAGAGTAGCCCATTCATATCCTTCTTTTAGATACCAGTTACTATTGATGTTGGTCAGCTATGAATATTCATAATCATCAGAAGAATAAAGAGTAGTATTGAGTAAAAAATATTTTATCTTTGCTCTGTGTATAGCAAGCAAGTTCCATCTGGAAGATCAGGTAAAATATATATTTGTACTTCAGTTCAACTGACTAACTTATCCTCTTCTAGGTCCGTTGGTGATGAGTCTAAATACCTTCCTCTGCCAAAGAAAGTAATCACTTTACTAAATGTAAACACTTGTGTTGCAGACAGCTCCCTTTAAATGCATTAGCCTAATTACTTCTATTTTCAGTGAAGAAGACCAAATGGTTATAGCACACAATCTATCTCATTCTAAAGTAGACATTTAAATAGGTCAGATGAATCATGCCTTAAAAGAGGCATGTTTCTCTCCATTGAGTATAAAGGGAGTCTGGCATGACTAGCTCCAAATTGCAAACTGTATACCTCTAAAGTTAGGTGAGAAGAATCTCATCCCACCTGTTTGTGCACTTAATAAAAGAAGAATACCAATACAGTATAAAATTGAACAAACTGTCCTCAGGCTTTGAAACAAGTTGTTTTAATCTTGAAGCAATCTGGCTTTTAATTCAGGGTTTGATTTAACTCCCACTGAAGTCCGTAGCTGTATGTTTTAAGGGGAATTTAATGAGTCTTGCCAATTACTCCTGTTCACTCTCTCATCAAGTGTATGTAATTAAATTCCTTGAGAAATGGATACCCAATGCTTAATGAGAAATGATATTGTATAAATACAGGTTATATTTGGAACATAATCTTTTTGTAAATTAGTTTTTTCCCCTTCCATCTTATAAATTAAATATGTAAGCAGTATAGATAAAACCTTAGTGATAACTGTCTTTAATAATTCTATTTCAAGTAACATCAGTAAATACACGTTTTTTCCTTCCACAGGATTATTAGCTCTATAATTAATATGTGTAATATATTAAATAAAGTCCAGCAGGATGTTATCGCTCTGTTTCAGTGACAACTCTGAAACTTGCTTTGCACTGTCACTTTTGCAGAGCTCCTCAGTGCTGGACCCCAGAGAACAACAGCCTTATTGTACTATTTTTAACATAGAGTGCAATGGAGTTGTAGTTGGAAAGTCTGATAGAATCTTTTGGGCCCTACTATCCGAGATGGAAGTGAATGGCTATCCAAATGAAACCACTGAAAATTCACTATGTAGCCAGGTGTGGTTCCAGTCCTGATGTTAATGTGGGGAGCTGAGGAAGCAGTGGGCCTGAGTTACATGATTGTGACCGTGATGTGCAACACAGGGGACTTTGCCGGCACTAATGGGAGAGATGAAGCCTGAAGAATTGTGTTCTCTTTTCTCCTTGATGAATTCATGCTAAATACCTAACTGGTTTCACAGTTCATTGATTTGCATGTGCAACTGGTACAGAGGCCTTGAAGGAGAGAGGGAGCTCTGTGAAAGGAAGGAGCTAGCACCTGAGTGAGATTTACAAACCCTGGAATTAAACTCTACACTTCTATTATCTAATTCTGCTTCTATTTCTACCTGTAAATCTTCTTAAGAGTAACAAATTTGAGAAGACAGAACATTACTAAGAGGTGCATGATGGAGAGGAGGCTGCCTTGCTTTGGCTCTTTGCTTGAGAACTGTGTGTTACAAGTTCCCCAGACAACCCTTGTTTGGCAACAAAAGTGCAAAGGCAAAAGAGGTCAGCTTGGAAGGATTTAAACATATTAAAAACTGAAGTAGCAACCTGCATATTAATAACAGGATTAAATTAAAATAACTGAATCAGTACAGAGCAGCTGAAAGCAAAGGACTCTCTCCAGTGCACCTGGCAGTAAAAGAGGATTTAAGTAGGTGGGGAAATAGAAGCAATTTCAATACATTAGAAACAATGATGCAAAATTGAATGCTTGTTCTTTTATTTAGCCTACCCCATTGTTGTGGTATGAGATTTTCTGCTAAACAAGCAGCTCTCCTGTAAACTAGCTCTGCTGTTCCATTCCTAGCTTTCATCCACACAACATCCTGGCTACCTTTATTGTGGCACCTAATTGAGCCACTTATGAATAGCTAGCCTGTGTAAGCCTGTAAGGGAGAACTGTGTGCTCTGCAGAGTTCTTTAGTGGGAAGCACTGGAGACGATAGCTTGTAATGTTACAGCAGGGTAACTTCAGCCCCTTTGGTGCTCTCCTTCTGGGCAGATCTGTGCCTGAATTGTTCTAATTGTGTCAGCCTGTATTTAAAAACATTTGGTGCAGACTAAGGAAGACCCTGGGTCCTGAAGGGATACAGAATTTTTCCTGTTCCAGTTGAAGTAACAGCATTGCATTGGTAGTTTTCTTGCAAATTATCACTTTGTTAATGGATCATACAGACTTTGTATTTCATACTGAAAAGAACATGACGTTTCTGTGCATTAAAAGTGACTGTGCTTCAAAATCCATTACTTATTTGTCCATGAGGAATAATGAAAAACTGAGAAATTGTATCACTACTCCACAGGGAAGGCATTAGAGGCTACACACACACACACACACACACACAGAGAGAGACACACAATGTATGTAAAAATTGTAGTTATATTCAAGTTATAGTCAAGTTATGTTGTTATAACTGCAGCATTTTCTGGTATTTGTTGGTATGGTGATCAGTGACATGATGAAAGATTTATATATGTTCTCATTTTCCTGTAATACCATCCATAAGTTTTGCCTTATACTGGTCCATTTCACTGGATGAAAGAATCACACACAAGTTTTATAACACTATAAAGACAGGATGAGTCTGATTACTTTAATTACTAGCACAAAAATGCTAGTAAAAGTATTTTTGATGGCACAAGAGATGTCAGAGTAACTTAATCAGTTTTAACTCCTTGATCTATTTACAAGCTCACAAGATCTATGTGGAAACTTCTTTCTTAAGAGCAAAATTACAGAATCAAGAGAGCAAAGCCTTAGTAATGGCTTGGCTTTAAAGGCAAGGGGATTTATGAGATGTACATGTTCAGTAAACAATCACATTTATGTACTGGTCTGAATTTGATGGTGGAAATGTTGCCACAGGATTGGCATGGCAACAGACATTTGTCAAATCAGTGAAATTGCACAATAACAATTCTGTGCCATATATAGAATGGAAATTCTATCTACTCTCATGGGCTAATTTGCAAGGACTTGCCTACCCTGCAGGCCCTTGTATACCAGACTTATTGCAGTACAGAGATCCTTATATAGTGGTGCTAATCTTCTATTGGTTAATGATGCCGATTCACTCTTTTCTCCTGAATTGTGGGCTTTGGAAGTCGGTGGGGCCTGAGCAGTGGTCACAGTCTCTCACTAGCAGAATTACCTGTCTCCACGTAAAACTGATTCAGCACAGTTGCCGAGTTGGCTTTATTTTTTCCTTATCTTGTCCGTTCTGCCAAATTTCCTGGTGGCCCACAGATTGTGCATTCTTTGTGTCCATTATCAGTGGTACACTCTTCTTCCCATGCTTTAGTAATCTCCCCCTGGATCTGAGATCATTGAAGCTTGTCAAGCCCTAAACCTTAACAATGCAATCCTACCGACAACTAATTTGTCCTTCCAACAGACATCACTTAGAGTTTGTTAGCTGCTATCTGTTTCATGGATTAAATTTCCTTTCTTGCTGATTAGGCTTAAAATTACACAAAGATCAAACATCAAAGAACATCCTTTCTTAAGAAAATTGTATATATTCCACATTTTGCAACACTGGGACACCTGACAGCCTGTTTTGGGGATCAGTTGCTGCCACAGGAAATAGAAAATGGCACTTATAGAACTGACTACCTTAATCTGGCAGAACGGATTATCTAAGTGTTGTAGCACATTGAAAAGCAACATGTTGCATTATTTGGGTGATACACTATTAACAACAGCAGCAGCACCAGCTCCCAGCAGCTCCCAGCTGGATAAACAATTCATATGGAGGCAGTTAGGAACTGCCTATCACCCTTAACTACTCTCCCCTGTATGGACAGCCTCTGGTAATAGTATCTACATTTTGTGTGATTTTAGATTTCATGATCTTGTTGGGAGCTGGACATGCTATCCAGGGGGTGGGGATGAGAAGATTGGTAATGTAAAAGCAGACAGTTTCTAAGGAGAAGCTGAGTCCTTCTACCCAGAACAGCAAAAATTTTTTCTCTCTCCTTAATTTTCTTGGCACTGTGGTACTTGGTAGAAGATGCTCAAGAAGGGGGCAGAAATAATTATTTGCCTTTGCAATTAACCCTTGTCATGCATGATTAAGTCAGAGTACAAGAAATACTTTTTCATTCAAACAACTCCTCATTCAAGACGAGAGGCAAAACCAGTTCTTCCTCCATGTCCTGATGGTGCCACGTGTACCTGTTTTCCATCAGCCCTGATGGCAAAGAACAGACCCGTATTCATTAAGGACAACAAAAAGACTTTGTCAGCCAAGGCAAAAGTATTTTGTGTGCTGTGGGGGCTGACCTTGAGCCTCCACCTAGTCCTTTGCTCACTTCTCCCAAGAGGGATGGGGAGAGACTTGGAAGAGCACAAACTGAAAACTCCGACTGAGATAAAGAGTCTAACAGGTGAAGAAAAGCTATTTGTGGAAGCAAAGCAGAATAAGGAATTAATTCATTACTTCCCCTCAGTAGAAGGTGTCCAGTTACTTCCTGGGAAGCAGGGACTCACCACTCGTAACAGTTACTTGTGATGACAAATGCTTTAACCACAGACATCTCTCTTTCCCACTGCTTTCATAGTTGAACACAGTGATGTATGGCATGGAAAATCCCTCCAGTCAATCAGGATCTTCTGTCCTGGCTGTGTCCCCTCCCAGAATCCTGTGCACCTCCAGATTATTTGCTGGTGGGGCAAAATAGAGGGGGAAAAAAAAAAAAAGCACCCTGGGGCTGTGCAAACACTGCTCAGCCAAAACACTGGTGTGTTGCTAACACAGTCTCAGTCCCAAACACAAAACACAGTAGGCTATGAAGAAAATTAACTCCATCCCAGCCAGACCTAGTGCAAGGGCTGATCGTGTTCTGCTGCTGCAAGAGCTGTTGTGAGAGAAGAGGAGCCCCTGTGCCAGCAGACACACCCATGGAGGAGCCTGGTATGTCTGAGCACGGTGTATCAATGTAAACCTACAAATAAATTAAAAATCCATACCTTGTTAGATGTCTGATTGATGCAGCCCGTGTTCTCTCATTTTCTCAAGCAGAGTGAGTTATAAATGTATCTGTGTATCTGTTTTGTTTGCATTCCAAATTCAGCGCATCAAGCACTACACCTCAATGGACCCAAGCTGTATTCCACTGCTGGGAAAATGCATGGAGGAAGCTGCCAGGGAAGCACAGGGCTAAGGGTGTGTGGAGGAGCCCAGCTCCAGGCATAGCTTCCCGGGCAGGGCCCACAGAGGTGTTGTGGGCAGGAGCAGGAGTGGCTCCACAGCAGGGGTGTCGAGAGGGGTGCGGTGCCTGGCACAGCTCCAGAGGTGAGGTAGGCACAAACACATGAGGTCCAGGGTGGGGTGGAAGAGCAGCATGAGTGCTGGCAAAACGCCCAGGTCCTGGCTCCATGCCCAGGAAATGACAAAAGAGGGAAGCAGGGAAGGACATACCAAATGACCTTCTTACCTGGGAAGCCTAATTATGGCTCCAGCGTGGGCTGTGGTGATACCTTGCTGGTGCAAGGTGAGGGTGGAAGCAACAGTGAAGGCCAAGGGTGGAACAAAACAGGCTACAAGGAAGGAAATGTGTGGAGAGATTGAGTAAGAGATTAGGAAAATGCCAACTAAGCATAGTCTGATGTTAAATCAAAATTTTAAATTGGAACTTCAGCATCCAGACCCAATAATCACTGGCATCTGACTAGAAGGAAGAGTAGGAGAAACTGATGAAAAGGATGAGACAGCTGCAGATACCACTTGCACAGAGAGGCAAAGCCTACTAGTGCATGGTTGACCCAGCAGCATACTTGCAATAACTTTGAACTGGGAAAATACTGTTGACTAGGTCATTGATTTGTGTCATGAAGGTAAGGTATTGACCTCGTTGTGGGAGGCTTCAGCTCCACTCTAGTGGGTGATCAGACCAGAGTGACTCTTAGAATAGGGAGGAGGAATTCATTTGGTTGCATGAGAATCACACAGCATAGATGTGTGAAAGCAACCAGGAGATTAGAAAGAGCATTTGGAGAGCTCTAGTACTGTGACCTGAAGGGGAACCCAAAAGAAAGAGCAAATCTTAGTCACTGGCTTATAGCCCACTTCAAATCTTTTACTGGATTTTTAATTCATATTACTTAATGACATATAATTCTTTGTTATTGCTCTCTTAGAATGACATACTTGTTCATTTAACAAAAAAAAAAAATAAGCATCAAGTTGTTTTCATGCCAATATTCCACTACAAGAATACACCAGTAAAATCTATACTTGTAATTCAACAGGGATCAAAAATTTTGAACTCAGTCCTATCCAGAAAAAGAACTTAGGCTTCTGAGTGTAGAGGCTACCCTCCTGCTGTTGTATATTATTATTGTATTTAAGAAATAGGACTTTGGGTAGATGATTTGCACAAGCAGGATATGCAGAGGTAAAGCAGGTGTTTTCCTTCCAGTGAAAATGATTCGACAAAATAATGCTGAGTACTCTCTAACTGCCTGAGTTAAGGGTAAAAGCAGTTTACATACACTGAGATATTTGCAAAGTGGCTGAGTAGCTTGTCAGATGGAAATCTACTTAACCATACACTTAATATCAATAATTTGTTAGTAACTTTATGAAAGATCTTTCTCCAGTGTAAAGTGACTATAAATTGGAAGCATTTTTAATAACAATGCCAGTGTATTATATTCATGTGGTGATAACCTAAACTATTCTTCAAAGTACAAGACAATGGAGCCACTGAGGACTTTTCTTATCTTCTGTCTAGTCCTCAGTCCCCTGAGTATTACTGTTTCACCCACTCCTAAACAGTCTTCCTATAAAAAAATAAACCCTGTATTTCTAGTGCAACTGCATATGTTTACTGTAATGCTAGAGTTTCTAGATTATCTGAATCTTTTTATTCCCTGTTCTTCAAGTCAAATTGCTAGTGAGTCTTTTTCCATAATGTTTATGTCTATCTGTAGGAAGAGTTTGTTTCTCTGCCACCACTGCACATAGAAGCCTTTGCACAGTACTAATGAAATCAATTAATTTCACTAAATAGGTCATCAAGGCAGGTATCCATTTAAACATTTGTGAATGGTGACACTCCAACTGATGTAGAGTGTCAGTGTATCAATCTACATATCCTAGTATGTAGCTGTACAATGGGTATTATAAGTGGAAAATGAGATAAAAAAACCACTGTGGTGTCTTAGAAAACACAGTGCTACTTTATTGCTGTAATCTGAAGCTCTTGGAATACCAAAATGACAATTTACTAAGTAAGTGCATAAATGATTGTAAAATTATTTAAAAACAAACCATGCCACTGAGTTTGAAGGATCCATTATCTAAGAAAGAAAAATTTGGGTTTGTTTATTTTGTAACTCAGGAGAAGAGAGGAATGTATATATTACCAGTTTTCATCTCCTTCTAAGTCCCAAAATTAGACCTTGAGAAGAAAGGTCTGTAAAGGCAAACAGATGTATATGACAAACACAGCTTTTATGTCTTTACTGTGCACAGAAAAACTCTTGTCAAACACAAAAATCTGTTTTCTTTATTTTTTCTTTTTACTTTTCACTTTCTTTTATTTTTTCTTTTCTTTTTTGTTTCTGTATTTATGTGCTGCAGAGGCAAAATGATGTGGCTAAATGATCAGGTTAATAAAACATGAGCTTATGTTCCGATAATGGTCTCCGACTGCTGACAAAAATCATGAGGTAAATCCAAGAAATTTATTTTGAAGTAAATCTAAACCATTACTGGAGCAAAATTTACACCTTGTTAGGGTTAATCCTAGACATCAGAATGTGCAAGGAGATCAAGCTTCAAGGTTTCCAGGGCAGCTTCTCTCTCTTTAACAGGGAAAAAGTTAACCCAACACAGAAATGTCAAATGACACTACTGAGATATTTCAAAAGTAATACACTTGCACCTTTAAGCTGCTAGAGACAACAGAAATGGTGATAAATTTACAGTGGAGACCTTTAAAAATCTGCAGCTCATAGTTAATTTACCTGTTCACAAGAGTTTTAATACTATGAGTACAGCTGCTTCCTGGCAGAAGTGCAGAAGAGTCTCTGTGAACACATGCTCCTCCACACTCCCTTGTAGTGTGGTGCCCAGCTGCTGAAAATGAGGAAAATGCACTGAATCCCATCTTTCTGTGTGCACGCAGGGCTTGAGACCAGGTACCGCAAGAAACCATTTGCCTGAACTACTTAGATACATGCTTTGTACAGTAGAGATGCTATTTGATAGTTCACAATATCACTAGGCTGTAATTCCTTTCAAAGATGGAATTTGCTGTGTTTATCACAGGATTAACTGGGAGGAGCTGCTGACTCCCTCCAAGGCAGGGAGGCCCTGCAGAGACACCTGGACAGATCAGAGGACTGGGCAATCACCAACCAGACGAAGTTCAAGAAGGGAAATTGCTGGATTCTTCATCTGGGATGGGGCAACCCTGGATATATGGACAGACTGGGGAGTGAGATGCTGGAGAGCAGAGCTGCAGAAGGACACCTGGGGGTCCTGGTTGTTGGACAAGTTGGACATGAGTCAGCAGTGCCCTGGCAGCCAGGAGGGCCAACCCTGTCCTGAGGGCATCAGGCACAGCATCACCAGCTGGGCAAGGGAGGGGATTGTCCTGCTCTGCTCTGCCCTGGAGCAGCCTCACCTCCAGTGCTGGGGGCAGTTCTGGGTGCCACAATATAAGAAAGACTTGGAACTATTGGAGAGTGTCCAAAGGAGGGCAATGAGGGTGGTGAAGGGCCTGGAGGGGAAGCCATACAAGGAGTGGCTGAGGTCACTTGGTGTGTTCAGCCTGGAGAAGAGGAGACTGAGGAGAGACCTCACTGCAGTTACAACTTCTGTGTGAGGGGCACAGGAGGGGCAGGCACTGATCTCTTCACTCTGGTGCCCAGTGACAGGACCCAAGGGAATGGCCTGAAGCTGTGTCAGGGCAGGTTTAGGTTGGGTGTCAGAGAAAGGTTTTTCACCCAGAGGGAGGTTGGGCACTGAACAGGCTCCCCAGGGAAATGTTCAAAGCACCAGCCTGGCAGAGTTCAAGAAGCATTTAGACAATGCTCTCAGGCATATGGTGTGACTATTGGGGAGAGTGCTGTGCAGGGCCAGTAGTTGGATTCAATCTCAATGTGATTTTGTGTTTCTGTAATTTGCAAAGGGTTTTCTGGATGTCTAGAAAGAGAATGTTTTTCAGTGGCTTATTTTTCACTACATTTTTTGAAATTTGAATTGATGTTCATGTCCTTCATGAATTACAATGTATCTATCTCCAAGGTCTTTATTTTGCAAAGCACATTTTTCCAATCCATACAACTGACACAGAATTTTTCATCCTGTAGAAGGATCTTGGGGATCTAAAAAAATGCAGTTATCTATTCCAACCTATAGCAGTTACCTTGCCTGCCTCAGAATTTCGAGGACTCTAAACAGCTTTTAAAAATCCATCTATAATACCAAACTGCTTTTCCTGCTGCATTTGTTGCCTATTGAACCCCTCCCTGGAGAGGCAGTAATTGCATTTATTGCAGAAAGGCCTCCATGAACAGGAAGTTTCTTGTTAATATTACTGCAAGGAATGGGGTGGAGTGATTTGAATGAAGATGCAAAAGAGTTGTTATCAAGAGTGAAGATCAAAGAGAAGGTGATGAATGGGCAGTTTCGGTGTTGTTGCTTTTGAGAGGTGACTGAAGGGAAAACAAATCAAAACACACACATAAATTGTTGTCAGTAAGTTAAAGCTGTTGGTCCGTATTCTTAGTACATCAAGTTCACTTGCTCTGCAGTGTTTAAAACAATTCCACATTAAGGAAAATAAATGTTGTTATTCTTTTCTGTAAGAACACAAATAGTAACTCCAATGCCCCTTCCTTTCTCCTAAATTTAAACTGAAATCCCTCACTGTGTATCCTGGATTTTCTCCTCTGATCTCTGTTTTCTTTTCAAGCATGACTTTTGTTATCTTTGTATCTCATTCAGTAGCATAATATGCCATATTATGCTGATACATATTATGCCAATTTTTGTGGACAACAAGCACACACAACAGAATGGTACACAGCAATAGCACAGGGACTTTTGTTGCTTTTGCTGTCAGTTGCTCCTATTTGTGCCTCACAGGACAGCTTCTGGCTAGACAGACAGTGAATGCCTAAATAAGAATCTTACAATAGAAACAGTTTCATCGTAACACCCAAATTTTATGAGTAGTAAAAAATCAACTTGACAGTCATCATTGGTACGTACAAAGTTGGAACAGTTTTCCTCATGTATAATTTCATCTTTAATTACATTGAATTTTAATTGTTTTATTACTTAGCTAGTTATTCTACAGTCTTCACAGAAAATCCTTTGACACAATAGAACATACTGTGGAACAGTGAGCCAGGAGTGCAGAGTGACAGCGAGGTAGACGAGTGTCCTCCCCCCTGGCAAGGCACAATCCCACAGTGCCTGAGCAGGGAAAGCAGAGCACGTCCTGTGGTGGTCACCTAGCTCAGCCACATGCCAGTGACCACCAGACACACAAGTTTGTGGTGATCCAAGGACCAAGGCCAAGCCATGTCCCCTCTGGAAGCCATGAATCTGAGCTCTGCAGTAGGAAGTTTTTTGTGCCAAACCCTACTGAGTGGCAGAGCTTGTTAGCTTAGACAGGTTGGCTGTGACTGTCAACCTCCTGAACTTGGCAGGAGCCAATCCTCTGTAGCACTGTGTAGAGCTTTTATGGGTTTTGTGTTTGTTTTTGTGAGTTGTTAAACCTGTCTAATTTAAGTCTGAAACAGAGATGCTAATTTCATTAAAGAATACCAAACACTTTCTGAACTGGATCCAAAAAGTAGCCACTGAAAGATCTGTTAGATTTGTTTGGCTTTCAATTTGCCTGTGAATCAACCACATTGGCTGAAACAACCTGTCTCCTGAGTGATATTATTGATGGTAAAATAATTTAAAGGATTGCTAAATGAAGCAAAACTGGAACACTAGTCTGCTGAAAGCTCAGTGAAGCTTTTTATGTCCATGTCTTCACATGCCTCTTATCGAATCTTTACATTTGATGAGCACTGAACTCCTTGGGGAGGGATAGGAGGCGGTCAGTTGCAGTTTGAAGGCACTTTAATGTTCTGTCTACATGTCATGTTCCCATTACAGTGAGTGGAAATCCAGTCAATACAGCTAATGGACTCTGGAGGGGGATTCAGGTGTCTCTTTCGAAATGAGTCAAACAGCTCTATGGTTTCCAACTGGGATTGAACATAAGCATTCAATGTTCTAGGGTATAGAAGCACAAGGCTGGCAGAGATATGGGTATATGGGAGATTTGTGCCCTTCTGGAGAAGCAGCTGGAGCTCAGGCAGGATGCCTTACAGCACCTCAGATGGCAATGAAGCAATTGAACCAAGTCCCTCCATTTAAATGCCTATATATGCATATATCTATGAACTGGAGCTGAATCCCACACCTGAGATTTTAGTGTTAAGAGATTTTAAATCATTTCATTCATTTGCCAGATTCTTCCAGGAAAAATGTTATTTTTCTTAACAGTGTTTCTGGTTTTGCTTTTTACAATGTTCTTACAACCAGCAGAAGAACAGAAATGTTATTGTTTTAGAAATCCAGCTATTCAGGAACATGACTGTACCCCATCATCATGAATTTGCCTTGGGTAGGGAACTGTAGACAAATCTGCACAACTTCATCATCACTCCCTGAAAGAAACCCTCCTACCCTTTCCTTACATTTGTGATTGTGAAGGTGGGGGGATTTAGCATGGAAACTTTTCTGTCTCCAGTTTTTAGAATGCTACAATCACTCTGGGGTTTGGAGGTCACATGGCTACTCGTGCTATCCTGACAGTATCCTTTTCACCTGAGCCTTGTCAGCACCTTCTACTTAAGAAATCTAATTGAACTGAAATAATAAAGCCTGAAAAATATATTTATTTTTTATGAGACTTTGCAGTTATATAAGGGATGAAATTGGTTTGACAGCTTTACAGTTCATGCAGCTGTCATCCATACAGGTGTATGCAGGACTCCTACAAGTATAGGGACTGTCAGCAGGAATGGTTGAATGGCAGGGACATGAGCATGGGTCCAGTCTCACCTCTGGCAGCAAAAACAGGCACTACCAGGGTAGTTTATCTTCAGTTTCCTTTCGCCTTCTCACATTGCCTCTTTGTGACAACTTCCAACCTATGTCTCTTCTCTCAAATTTGTCTTATGACCCATTACTTTGAAATGCCAGTCTAATGAGTCTCACACTTGAAACACATTTAACTTCTAGCCAGAAACGTGCAGAGAGATAGGGCAGGCTGGGTGGCTTACACTTCCCAGACACAAAAAGAGATGTTATTAAATCATCATAAACAGGAAGGAAATGTACAATTCAGAGCTGAGCAACACACCTGGTGATTAAACTAGAGAATCAAAATAATAAACTACGACTGTTTCTCCAAATGCAAGAATAATCAAGCATAAAAAACCAAGGATAATAAGGCAAAAGTGCCTGTTGCATAAAGGTGCTGTGCCTTTTTTTACATGTCTGACAAACCAAATGTATTGTACTATGCTAATGATCTGGGAAAACCCATACATTAATTGTCTCCTGAAATGATTCTGAAATACAGAAAGACCAAGAACTGTGCTAAATAAAAGTGCTTTTTTTCCCCTATAGAACGCCTTTATAATTAAAGGACAGCATTTAAACATATCATTTTTGTATTAAGCTTCAGTAGCACCACAGTGTGTACTATTCTGTTTGGGTAATGGCGTTCTTCCAAAATGTGTGATCATCTGAAAGGTTAACTCATCTTTTGTAATTTCATTTGTCAAGTCTGTATCTGAGCCAGGAAATCAGCTCAGTTGCGAAAGACCTGTCACGCATGTTCAGGATTAAATGCATATTTATGGAGTTCCACACATCGGAATAACTGCCCGTGCCCTGGGACTGCACAGAGATCCCAGTCATCATGAAAAGGCAGGCTTGGTTATTTAATGGTCCTTCTCAGGGTGAAGTGTCTGTTATGATGCCAGTTTATTGCTCATTTTTATTTCTCCAGGTCTGTCACGGCCCCTAGTGGCTTAGAGACACCCGGACACCACCGCAAGCCTGGCACCAACAGCCCGGAGAAGGGTGAAGTGCTGCAGGGCAAACCGTGGGAAGGGGTGAGTGATGGGCCCTGCGAAGCGT
Organism: Rhipidura dahli; assembly: GCA_013399225.1. Taxonomy (NCBI): domain Eukaryota; kingdom Metazoa; phylum Chordata; class Aves; order Passeriformes; family Rhipiduridae; genus Rhipidura; species Rhipidura dahli. The sequence continues at coordinate 2,309,073 of VXAC01008442.1, forward strand.
GGGTGTGCTCAACAGCTCTGTGAACAAGTTCCAGCAAATCCCATCGTGTATTTCTTGCAAGATTGGCCAAGTTTATAATTTTCAATAAAAACATTTTTGTTGACCTAAAGGAAAAATGTTTTGATTTTGTATTTGTGTTAACATTCATCTTGTGTCTTTTTTAAAAAGAAATCTACGCATCGTAACATTTTGAAGAGGCAGATGATTTAATTTAAAGACTGAAGGTATGACACAATAAGTAATTAATTTTAAAAATTACTTTCTGTTTTATGGGTTATCTTGTCTGACAATCTGAATGAAAGCTTTTCTTCTTGTCCATGGAATTGTTCTTGTTGGCCATAGTTTACATCACAGCTTTCCCAATGTTCAGGTGGGCTTTCATTGGCAAAAAATTCATTCTATGGGCCCTTCAGACAAAATCATGAATATTAGCAGTTTGCTAGAAAAAAAAAGTCCTTTGGCATTCCAGAAGAAATGTGTTTATGTCATTTTAGTTATGCCATCTTTAGGTTTTGAAGTGTCTACCTAAGCCCAAATTCCTGTAATTTATATGCTTGGTAAAAGGATTTTTGTTTTACCAGTTCCCCAAGAAGAGTTCCCCATAATGTCATCTGCAAATTCATTTTTTTTTCATTGTTGGGAAACAGCTGTTCATTACTAAGAGGAAAATATAAGCTCTCAATTACGCCACACAATATTCTTCATAATAAATGACTGTTTATCCATCACAACTAACCCCTTTGCTCCAACTGGGAATTACTGAAACAGAGTTTCTATTGTGGTTTTGAAAATCCAGTTTAACTTTGAACTTCAAAAAAAAAATTTCTTGATACCCTTTTATTGTAGGGCTACTCAATACAGGAAATCTCAGTTCTATGGGCTTTCTTTTTTCTATACCCTATCTGTTTTATTCATTGTTCTCCATCACAAACAACTACCATGACACCTTTTTAGAGTTGCTTACCCTGGGTCTGCATAAGAGTACTGAAATTTCTGTTCCAAACTGCGAGCATTGATATACTCTTTTTTTTACAGCCTGCAGTACTAGACTAAAACTTCTTAGCTAAGCTGAAAAGGGGTCCTGAGACCATGGGCAGGAGTTGGGAGAGACCCTGGGGGAGGCTTAGCAGGGACAGCAGGGTCCAGTAGTGCCCTCAGGGCCTTGACACCTACTCTAATACCCATTTCTGCTCTGCACAATTCTGGCCATCATGCCTAAAAATGCTCATTTGTAGGGAGTTTTTTTTTTCCCCACGTAGGATTACTATTCTTCTATGTCATACTTTGGACAGATAAAAATGTCGTAATAATTTCTTATAGGAGAATTACCCCTATTAAAAATAACTTACAAATCTGACTGCCATTTCCATAATTTTTTCCCAGAATGTTCTGAAGCTACACTGTAGTACTGCAATTATTACACTGAAGATCCATCCTTTCACTGTGGGTATCTCATTCAGATATGGTCAGACAGAATATGCTCACATGGTTTCTCTCAAATCTCCTGAAGCACAGCAAGTATGCCTTGGAAGATACAAGTTTTAAGAGCCTCTTGGTTGAGGAAATTCTCCTAGCACATGGTTGTTTCATTGAGAAGGGCTTTAGTGGTATTTCATTGACAGCTGGTCCTTCTGGGGTCACTTCCTCTGGTTTGCTGACTACCTCTTTTGGTACATGATCAAAATTATGTGGAAAAATTGAAAGTAAGCAAGTTAGCATAAAACAATCAAGGATTTACTGTGAATGCCAAAATTTAACTCAAACACATACAGTGATAATTTTTAAAAAATTATTATTATCAAATAAAATCAACACCTACTTATCTGAAATTCCAGTAGAAATAAATTTGCAGAGGAAATGTTTAACCAGAGTATGTGATCTGTGAACAAGAGTCTATGTGGCTGCATGAGGCACCAGAAGAAAAGGTACAGCAGGAGTGCAGGGATTGTTGCATGTGCAACAAGTCAACAGATTATGACCAACCATGAAGTGCAAGAAAGAATACAGGTGATAATGGGGAATTGGGTGTCAGACCAACTGTACTGAAGAAAGCCCCATGAGACAGATACAGAGCAGCAGCAGTGTCGTACAACTCAGCTTGGCCCTGAGGTTTTCTCATGCGAGAATATGAAGGGCACCAAAGATTGTGCACCACTGTCACCATTCAGGATGAACCCAGACAAAGTGACAAGGACTTGACTGTCAGGGCATGGCAAGGGCTGGCTGCTCTGTAAGAGCCAGGATTTCAGCCTGGTAACACAGCCCCTGAGTGAGGGAGCAGGGCATGCTCATGGGTGGCAGCTGTGGTCAACCAAGAGTCCAACTCATCAAACACGTCTGAGGCAGATCCAAGATCAAGCTGGAAAAATCAATTCCCTGGTCAGGGAGAGGATGAGGATCAGGATAAGGTCTGGTGCACATAATCAGGGTCAGATACAGTCACTGATGACTGGGCATGTCCACAGTGACAAAGCAGGTCCGAGATCATTCCAAAAAGTCATTCTGCAGTTCAAGAGTCCCAGCCAGTGGGGTCTATGGCCAAGGACAGGCATATCTGTGGCTGAGCTGGGGACCAACATGACATAACTCAGACAGGGCCTGAAGCTGCAGGGTGGAGCTGTGCCAGGGCGTAGGAGGAGGACTGAGGTGAGGCTGGCCAGGACCATTATGGTCTGTGAGTGCCCTCAGGGCCCTGACCTTGATACTTGGTGCCCCTTGTCCTCCTCACTGTAAATAACTCTTTCTAAACACACAGATGTTCATGCTTATGAGTAGGAAAGATTGAGTATGCATGAAAGTGAAATCTATGGAGAATGACTGTTCCTGAAATAGGTCTTGATTAAAGTAAAAAAATTGCTGCCTTCTTCTCTGTGGTCACGTATAGGGCCTAGTTACTTTTATCATTACAGCTATACTCCTTTCGCTTCTTCAAATTACAAGGAAATAACTGTGCTTGAATCATTTATTTGTCATCTCTCTCACTCAATCTCTCAGAAGGACCTCTGGTTTTGCCACAGTTTTAGGGATAGTACTATTACAAGACAACAGAAATATACACATTTTAAATGTCTTATTATAAATTTCAAAATGTAGAATTTGTTCCTGTGTAAAAGGGAAACTTTTACAAACACCTGTCCGTTTCTCAGGCAAGCCCCTCAGGGTGAGAGGACAGCCGAGAAATTAGAAGGACAGTTCCAGAGCCCTTGCAGGCTCCCAGACCACCAGCCTGGAGCTTTGTCCAGCATTTTAACTTGTACTGTGGGACACAGTACACAGGACAAGGACCTTTTGACTTTCTGTTTTCCTTTCCTGGTATATGGACCTCTTGGCTAATGAGCAAATTAATTATTAAAAAGCATCAGCATGCTTTCATGCTTTTCAGATACTTTTCAAAGCATTCATGACAGCAGCATAAAAAGTTGTTGTAGAAACAGGCCAGCAAGATATTATGTTCCTTTTTTTTTCATTGAGGATTTCTGTCTGTCATGACTCACAGACCACTGCGGCTGTTCGGTTATGAAAGAGGTGAGCCCTGTAGGCAAAACATAGACCAGGTGAGCAAAGACAGCATGTTCAAACACAACACTTTTACTGTCCATTTACTTAAGAAAAGAGTAAACTTACTCCAGTGCTGCAACAGCAGGAACTGTACACAGGAGGGTTTTTGCTTGTTTGTTTTTCTATTACAGGGAGATGTGTAAAATGCTTAAACTGGCTCAGCTTAAGCTGAGCCCTGCGACAGTCTGACTGTGATGGACTGGGACTTTTGTATGTCAAGGTACTGTGCTGTAACTGTGGGACACATAAGCCATCCCCTGAAGCCCATCCTCTGGGCAGGATCAGTATCTCCTGCAAGCAGCTTTTTATCAGGTAGTTCTGGACAAATGCATTTTTGTTTCAAGAATAAAACCTTCAGTATCCTTCCTTATTTGTCCGCACAGCAATAAACCCCTAGAGAAAACCATTGCATTCAAAGCTGTACCTGGGAGTACAGCTCCCACTCTGTGGGAGTACAGGAGGAGAGACCTCCCTGGGGCATGTTTCAGGGAAGTTTTTCCATTCCCTCCTGAAATTAGTAACTTTGTGGATTTTAAAGGGAAAACAGAAATTTCACATGATCGCAGGTTTCCCTGATCTTGAGGAGGAGGGAAAACATCTTTCAGTGATACACTCAACATACGTATGGCAAAAGTGGAGCTAATTAAGAGACACTCCCTTTTCCCTTGGCTTTCTGGAATTCCAAACCCTCATCACAGACAGTAATTATTTTGGGAGTCTTTCACTGTTCCCCTCATCAACTTGTTTACTTCCTTCTTGTGCCATTGCATAAATATGTCTGTAATTTTCTCTTCCTCATGTGGCACAATAATTCCACAGCCTGTTTTTGTTTTTAATTCTGAGTGCTGATGAAGTGCTAAAACTGACTCAGCGAATTGTTTCTGACCGCTGAACAACTGCAGAGCAATGCAGACCTTCTCGTAGGGAGGGGTTAAGGATTGATGAACGTGAAGATAGTGTACTATAAATCTGTAAGCTGGTTAAATCCAGTTCCTTTGAGAGATTTGTACCTCTTATAGATGCCAGCCTTATACCATGCAGTGTAAAACAACTCTCTCTGTTTGCAGTTTCCCTGTGACTTTCTGCCAACCCTTTGCACAGTTCAAGGCTCTGAGCCAAGGCCATTATGACTGACTACAGCTGTATTATGAAGGGTCAAACCACATGTCAGAGCTTAGACCCAGCACCTTAAACATGAGCTCCACTGTGTGTCTTTCAATTGAGTTTTGATTTTTCCAAATCTGTCAGTTTTTCCCTGTAATGAATGAGCAAATAAAGCATTAACAGCCTTGCCACAGAACTCCTCCTCCTGATTCCAGCTTTAGAGTAGTCCCTCTGGCTTTGGGCTCCTCAGTAGAAGAAAGACATGGACCTGTTGGAATGAGTCCACAGGAGGCCATGAAGATCATCAGCGTGATAGAGCACCTCTCCTATGAAGACAGGCTTGAGAGAGCTGTTTAGTCTGGAGAAGAGAAGGCTCCAGGGAGACCTTGAAACAGCCATCCAGCATCTCAAATGGACTTACAACACCAAGCTGAGTGGTGTGGCTGACACACCTCAGGGATGGGATGCCATCCAGAGGGATCTGGACAAGCTTGAGAACTGGGCCTGTAGGACTTTCATGTGGTTTAAGAAGACCAAGTTCAAGGTGCTCCACGTGGGTCTGGGCAACTCTCAGTATCAACAGGGATATAGGCTGGAAACAGATGGAGGGAGAACAGCCCTGCTGAGAAGGACATGGAGGTGCTGGTGGGTGAGAGGCTGGACATGACCCAGCAATGTGCACTCCCAGCCCAGAAAGCCAAATGTCCCCTGGGCTGCATCCAAAGCAGCGTGGGCAGCAGGGCCGGGGAGGGGATTCTGCCCCTCTGCTCTGCTCTGCTGAGACCCCACCTGCAGTGCTGCACCCAGCTCTGGGCTCCCAGCACAGGCAGCACATGGAGCTGTTGCAGTGAGCACAGAGAAAGGACACCAGGATGTTTAGAGGGACAGAGCACCTGTGTGTGAGGAAAGGCTGAGAGAATTAGGTATGTTCAGTCTGGAAAAGAGGTGGCTTCGGTGTGACCTAATTTCAGCCTTCCAGTACCTGAAGGGGGCCTACAAGAAAGCTGGAGAGGGACTTTTAGCAACAACATGTAGTGATAAAACAAGGGGCAATGGATTCAAACTAAAAGAAGGCAGTATTAAATTAGACATCAGGAAGAAATTCTTCACTGTCAAGGGGGTGAGACACAGGAACAGGCTGCCCAGAGAAGCTGTGGATGCCCCATCCCTGGAAGTGGTCCCTGTCCAAGACCAGGTTGGATGGGGCTCTGAGCACCCTGGTGTAGGGAATTGAATGGTGCCCCTACGCACGGCAGACGGGCTGGAACTGCATTATCTTTAAGGTCCTTTCCAACCCAATCCATCCTATGACTCTGTGATTTCCCCACACCACTGCATTGCTGAGGACAAAACTTACGCCAGCACGATACATATACCCCTTTGGTATAACGGCTTTATTTTTTTTTNGCTCCTCTCCACGTGTGGATAGAACTGGGAGAAGGAGGGATGGCTTCTGTGGGTCCGGGGCAGGGGTGGGGGGCAGCTCTGGTTGGCAGGGCTGTTGGTGGTGCCTGTGGGTAAGAGGTGTGTTGGGTGTCACTGCTCTGTAGCAGGCAGAGGGCTTTTACCGTCACGAGATGGGGATGATGCTCTGTTCTTTTTCCCCAGGCAGAGGAGGAGGGGCCAGTAGCCGCAGTTACACGGGTTTTAGTGGAGGTGGCTGGACAGGCTATGGAGCCGGGGGTAGTGGGACCCTCGGGGGAGTTTGGGGTTAGGAGGGCAGCGAGGAGGAGGAGGAGGAGGAGGCTGAAGCATATGGTGGGAACGGTTGTAACCAGTCGCACTTGGCCCTTCTCACCAGGTAATGTGGATGTCTTCATGTTGGGCATGGAGCACGTGTGTCTCTATAGGAGATGCAGGACGGGCAAACACCATACTAGAGAGTGTGTTGTTTAAGGTCAAGTCAAGAAATAGGTATTTGAATACCAGAACTGAAGTCCGTGNTTTTTTTTTTTCTGTCCGTTTTATAATCTCTATCACAGCGTATTTTCCTTGCTGCGGCACGAGCCCGATTCCTCGGGTCACACTACGCGAACTGTGATGTCTCCTCAGCATCCGCGCACCCTCTCACCGCCAGCGGGGCGGGGCGGGGCCGGGCGGGGGCGGTGCCTCCCCGCGGCGCGGCTCCAGTGACGCGCTCCGGCTGCGCCCGGCCNCTGTAGCAGGCAGAGGGCTTTTACCGTCACGAGATGGGGATGATGCTCTGTTCTTTTTCCCCAGGCAGAGGAGGAGGGGCCAGTAGCCGCAGTTACACGGGTTTTAGTGGAGGTGGCTGGACAGGCTATGGAGCCGGGGGTAGTGGGACCCTCGGGGGAGTTTGGGGTTAGGAGGGCAGCGAGGAGGAGGAGGAGGAGGAGGCTGAAGCATATGGTGGGAACGGTTGTAACCAGTCGCACTTGGCCCTTCTCACCAGGTAATGTGGATGTCTTCATGTTGGGCATGGAGCACGTGTGTCTCTATAGGAGATGCAGGACGGGCAAACACCATACTAGAGAGTGTGTTGTTTAAGGTCAAGTCAAGAAATAGGTATTTGAATACCAGAACTGAAGTCCGTGCTATTGGTGTTGTTACCCAGATTCCCTTGAATTTTTGTGGGAGGTAGTTGGCTTTGGAATCGCACTGATCAGTGGAAAGCACTGTAATTGTGAGTAACGGGTTAGATGTGCTCTCCCTGTGTGCTGCTCTGCCTCCCTGCCGACTTCTGCTGAGTCTGCAGGGCAGTTGTACTTGGTTATGCAGTGCTTGGCACAGCTGCTAGCAATGACATTTTGGTGGTTGTAATTTGATTGAGCAGAAAGTAGTGACAAGAGGTATAGAGCACATCTGTTACCATGAATAGGTCGTGTTGGTTCCGTTAGTTAAGATTCAGCAGGTTAGTATTCTTGAGCTTCACTGGATCATTTGCTTTACTGTTTGAAAGCAAATGACATGTTCCTCCTGGCCTTGGCTATGTGAATGTGTATGGACGTTTCTGAGTCACTAATGTGACTGCACATGCATCTGTTTCTGGGCATGGGTGATAATTCTGTGTCACCTTGGAGCTTAGGGCAGCACAGGTAGGGATGGGGTAGTGGAAGGCTGTGTTTTTAGAGGCTGAAGACAAGAGGCTGGTAGCATTCAGATATGTCCATCAGAATTAAGACAGGGTAAACAGGTGCTTGTATTAGGATAGTTCTGGGAACTCTTGGTCTCGGTTCTGTTGGAGTTTTGCTGTCCTTTTGCTCTGGCATTCTCCTGCCTGTGAACATACAGTTGAATGCCCATCTAACTTTCTATCTTCAGTCCTTCACATATTCTTTTTTGGTTCCTGACAAGGTTTTCTACTTGGTCTCCATTGTTTCTTCCGCATTACCCTAGATCTGTGGGAGTGGAAATGTGCCATACGCTTGGCTCTTCAGGGGTCTCCAGTGAGTTCTGCATGATGAAGGTCCCTTAGGGTCAAGAGAAATAGAAAGCTCTTGAGTAAGCTCTTCTCTGTGAAGAGCAGTGGCTGGGGTCTCTGGCACACTGGTTGTGCATGGTTTAGATATACATGTGCATGAAATAGTGGTAGAGTGGCTGATGGATGCAGGATGATCCAGCTTGGCCTTCTGTCCATCATTTTGTGTGTGAGCATGAGTGTGGTGGATAAACAAGACAAAATAATTAATGAAGAGACAACCAATATACTTCCTTACTGGATTTTTTTTCCATTTGTTGACAGATGGCAAGTGTGTGGCAGCATAGATGAAAAATGTGAAATTTACTTCCAGTGTGTCCAAATCATGGGACTATTTTCCGTGTTACAGCTTCATAGATGAGCTGTTTTCTGTTGATTCAGTGACTTTGTTGCCTGTCAGGCCATTGATGAACATGATCTTTTCCATCCAGTTGTGCTCATGAAAAGCATTAGCAGCCTAACTGATGTGCTGGGGAGCTGTTTGTGAAAAATCCTTTTTAGTCTGCTCTGTGTCAAATTAGTTGAGTTAGATCAGAACAGCATTTGAAGTATTTGAGATGAGCTGGCTGCTTTCATATGGAGTTGATTAGAGAGAGCACACAGTTACAGGTTCCCAGAAGATGAGCAGAGGTAGTAACGTTGGACAGGGAGACAAACTGAGTGGAAGTTGGTGTTTTCCACTGGTGCATGTAGGTGTGGAATAGGTCTATCAGAAGACCTACCTCAGACATCAGTCCTTCTTGTGCCTGCCGTTTGGACATGACTTAAAAATATTTCAGTACCTTTGGAGTTTAAGGGTGCTACAAAATAAAATTCTTCTGCTCCTGGAACTTTGTAGGGCAGAGAAATAATATAGCATGTCACATTCTTTGTGACATGGCCTTTCTTAACATTCCTTGCTCTTTTAATACTGTTCACGTATTTTTTCCTTGGACATCTTTAAAAGAGCTGGGCTTGCTCATGTAATGATTTTTAAATTGGTTTAGAGAAGTTTACTGTAGAAGAGCAGAGCAATATTTGTCTTCTTTTTTGTTTAATACATCTGTTCTTACCAGGTCATCTAGAGTTAAAAGGACTACTGAAATACTTAATTATATAGAACCATTTCAGATTGCTGCAATAGCCCATTTGATGTATCACATACCTGTAAATATCTATCCCTTAAGTTGCACATAATCAATTGCATGAATTCTTTTTTGATGTTAGTGAAATACTTTTCCCTCCTGTAGGCTTACTGTTTTCCTAAGCAGACAGTCTCTTGGCTGAAATTAAACAGCAACTGTATATGAGTTGTAAATATTTAGCATGCAAGTTAATAAGACTGGGAATTAGCCCAATATTTCAAAATTAGCAACTGAATTTGGAAATACTTGTCAAAAATTCCAATATGTGAAAGTCAATAAAAGACTTTTTTTTTTTTAAATGGTGACTCTGGTAGGATTTTTTCTCTCCTCCATAGTAATGTTTGACGAAAGTTTAATTGCTCTGTTAGGACACAGTGAAAGCTTGAGATCTACCTTGCAAGAGCTTTGGCTTGAAATGTGCCAAAACCAGGTTTTAATAAGGGTGTTATTACCTTTTACCTGTTTTTACCTTTTATTTATAGAGATTAAATTAATTTATTAAGTTACTTGTCTTGATTTTACTGGAGAGAACTAGGCTGAAAAGGCTGTGATTTAGATGCTTTAAACAACTATAACCCCTCAGTTTTCTGTAATAGGCAGAGCCTGTAAAAGGTTTGGTACTTCAAGTAGACACAAGGCTGATCTGACAGCTCAGTAGCTCTTCATCTGAGGACTTCTCTGGAATTGGTAACTCAAGATGTTAGGAGGGTCTGAAGACTATTTTGCTTGGTCTCTGATTTGGGACATTTCTGTTCAGCAGTTTGTTACAGATAAACAATACCTATTAGAAATGCATGAGCTGTGAGCTCTGCGTTTGACATTTAGAAATTTCAGTTTATGGATCTTAGTCAGCATGGATTCAAAGCTGTATAGTCCTTTTTCAGCTCGGGCTTTATAAATGCAGTAGTTTCTATTTTTTTTGTGGGGTTTTTTTGTCTTGCTGCTATTAGTTGTGAACTTTGCCACTGAAAGCTGTTCACATCTGTTGGAACAGCCTTCAAAATATTACATTTTTCCAAAAGCTCTACTTGACACCTCATCCTTGTAAATCATTGAGCAAGCTCATGGACTCAAACATGTGCTATTGGGGACTCTGTGTGTGTGTGTGTAAGAAACAACTCTCAAATATGGGTGCATACAGAGAACTAAATTAGTAGTCAGGACAGTGAACTACTTCTTTAGTATCTGGGGTTTTTTTACCCTGTAGGACAGCTCTAAAAAATTAAATACACCAAGTGCTAGAGGTTGGTGAATCCAGTGAGCTTCAGGACATAGGGAAACTCTTCTTTTCCCAGTCATGTGGATGTAATATTGCTGCAGCTCTGGGTGCCCAGATACACCCTGAAGGGAGGATGGGCGTGTATTCCCAGCAGATCCCTGTTTGGGGCTGGAAAACACGGATCTGAAAAGGACGTCTGGGCTCTAGTCAGGTGGACACCAGGGGCCTCCTGAGGTCCTCTTCAGTCTAAATTGTTCTGTGATTTCACGATGTCTGAGCTTTAAATTGTGCTATTAGCCTGCATTATTCAAGTATATCATTACTTACTGAATAGTTTGTGGTAGATCAGTGGTTTAGCTTAGGTCAAACTGGTATAGGTTGCCTGACTAGCTAACTTGAATCAGGTCATTCTGAACTAGTACATATTTATGTTAACACCAACTTATAGAATGCTGTTCAATTCCTTTCTTATGGTTAGATTGTAAGCATTGATTAAAATTATTTTGTTTCAGATAAATGCAAGTGAAATCCAAAGATTTTCAGATTTTCCATTGTCAAAGAAAACCCTTAAAGGTGAGTATGGAAGTTTTCTTTGGGAAATAGTGTAAATAAAAGGGAATGCATTGTTTATCAGCATTTGTTTTCTTTAAATTAAGTTTTAAGTAAGTATTGCCATGTACAGCATTTTCTAAACAGAGCAATGCAGCCCTGGGCCAGACAAAATGAAATAAAGGTTTTTTTCTTTCTTTTTTTTGTTCCTCTTGCCCTCTCACACTCTCTCTTCTCTTCCCGCCCTGCAAATACTAGGATTGCAAGAAGCTCAGTATCGTGTGGTGACAGAGATACAGAGGCAAACCATAGGTTTGGCTTTACAAGGTAAAGATGTTCTTGGAGCTGCAAAGACTGGATCAGGCAAAACCTTGGCTTTTATTGTTCCAGTAAGTAATTTACATCCTTCTATTTGTACTCAAACCAAGTTATCTGTGTAGTGTTGATGTCAGCTTAAGTTAATAGAGCCTGAGAAAAAAGTTACAATTCAACTGTTCTGAGTGGTTCAGGAAAGCCAAGATACCCAGGAATTGAAGAAAGCTGCTTGAGCTTCTGAAAGAAGTGTATTTTTTGTGCTAGGAATATTCCGAGACTTAAAAGTTTTGTTTTGATCCTTACATTAGTAGACCCTGTGTGATTTAGGAAGTGCTTTGTTTTTTCTCAAGAATGTTTTCATGGTGCAACTCTAGTTGTTCTTTTTTCTGGCATTTGAAAGCTAGGTGTATGAAACAGATTGATGGATTTTCTTCAGTTCCTTAGATTTTCTTAGATGGGTGGTTTTCACTCCCTTACAATGTTACAATTTGGACCTTACATAGCAAAGTTAACCTTAGTGATTGTGAACTTCCATTTCCTTGTCTTTTGTGAACTCCTTAAAAGTCACTTGTAGGTGCAAGCAGAAAAGTGGGCTGAAAAACCCTGTCATGGATGTACATGTCTGACAGTTTTACTCAAAGCATCAATATCTGCATTTCATTTCTTCAGTTTGAAAGTATGATTGAGATGTGCTTAAAGTGTACGTAAAAGTGCATACAAACCCTATCGTGTGATAAGATGAAGGGGAATAATTTTTTTTAATGGAGTTACTCTGTTTTAAACATTACTTGCATTTTCATAAGCATAGAATTCTTTGGAGCCTATTTTGTCAGTAACTGTGGGAACAGTAGGAAGTGCTTTCAATACCCTCTCCAGTAAAGAAGATTTATGCTTTATGCTGCTTTTAAAAAAAAATCTTATTAATAAGAGAATAAAAAATGTAGGTGGCTTCAAAAGTCTTGTGAATTTGAGAAACAAGTGAGATTACTCCATGAGTTAATCTAAGAGTAGAAATACTTTGTTATACAAACCTTATTTTAAAGCAGTTTTAGAGAAGAGGGCCAAAAGAGGAGCTGAAGAGATGAAGAATGGAAAAAAATGAATTGTGCAAGTATGCTTACCAGCTCTTAGTATTTCAGGAGGCTTCGGATATTCATACCTGTAAAGTCCTTGTGTTAGGATTAGCTGACTAATATGGTGTTTCTGCAGCATGAATTCATAACAGGAGGAATAATCCTGGTGTGAGCTGTATGGCAACTGTAGCTGGAATGCTCTGTATGTAACGTGTGGATAGTACCACTTCAAGTCTATAAGCCAGAATTAAAACTTCAATAATTAAAGTTCTTCCGGGTGCTCATTCTGTTCCTGGTTCCCACAAAACCTTAGGAGCAGAGAAATTTCTCATCTTTTTCGACACTGATTTCTATTGTCATATAAATGGCCTAATTTCCTGTATTTAGCAGAGTAGGATTAATGGTGCAGTAAAGTGTTCATGAGTTTCCAGCCATTACTGTCTGTCATAGGTTGGTACTGGAGAATTTTGCTACAGCAAGTATTGTTACCATTAGTTAGAATTTATATATCATCAAACTATGTAAAATGTGCACTGATGTTTCTTCACATCATTATTTTAATTAATGTGGCTTTGTCTTTTTTTTTTTTTTAGTGACACTTTTTGTTAGCAATTTGTTGTTGCACATTTTTCTCCTGAGATTTTTGTGATGATAACATGGTAACGTTGCTTTCAGGCTTTGGAACTCCTCTATCGCCAGCAGTGGACTTCAGCTGATGGCCTGGGGGTTTTGATAATATCGCCTACCCGGGAGCTGGCCTATCAAACCTTCAAGGTTCTGCGGAAAGTGGGGAAGAACCATGAGTTCTCAGCTGGCCTTATCATTGGAGGAAAGGTGTGTGTCCTCTCTTGGAGTTTGCTCTGTGGAAGCATAGTTGAGTGCTGTTTTAAGTGCTAGTTTAGGAAGGAAACCCTGGACCTGAAAAGTCAAGGAGGAGAGTATTGATTGGAAACCTATCAGTGACCCACTCATTTTCTTGTGTGTATTCCGTGCCTTTTGAAGCTTTTGCATATTTAAAATCTTCTCAGTATCCATGACTGGATGGACCTTCCTGCCAAGTCTTCCAGGACTATCCTGTTAATTTAGATTATTCTGAAATACTTTTTCATCCAGCCACAGGTGTGAGCATGCTGAAGAAATGGTGCCATATCTGTGGGGAGAGGAAAGGCTGCTCCTTGACTGTTCTTTCAAAAAGCTATTTAGCAGGTTAAATTGACCTGACCATCTCTGGTACTGGACTTCTAGTCTGAACAACTATTTTTCACAATCAGCTAAGCTGATTTAATTTCTTTTCAGGATCTGAAAGAAGAGTCTGAAAGAATCCACCACATAAATATGCTAATTTGCACTCCAGGACGGCTTTTACAACACATGGATGAAACTTCATATTTCTATGCATCTGATCTGCAAATGTTGAGTAAGTTTTTTTAAGTACTTGAAAGTAGTCAGGAATATATTGTAGCAGCTCATAATTGTGTGCAGCACTTGCTTGCATAAAAAGTTTATTCTTGTCGTGGTATGTAGATGATTTGAGCTCATACATATTCAAATTAAATTAGAAAACAGCAAAACCTCTTTCTTGTGTGTACTTTCTCTGAAGCAGCTGCTGAGCATGCCTTCCTTAGAATGGATGATAAGAACAAGCAGGGGCTTTAGTAAGGAGCCCAAACCCCAGTGTAGTGTCCCACATAATCCTTTGTATCCGTCTTTACTAATGCTAAAGTTACCTTTCTGGCTATGGCTCATATGTCTTTCCTGACATGATAATTAACTAACTATATTGAATATCCACTGCAGCGTGTGTATTTTGGACCAGAAACATTTTTCTTTGTGTTTTAAGACAGATTTCTGCTCCTTTTATTCTTTTATTTGCATTGTTAACATTGTTTTCATTCTTCCAGCCTGAACAAAAATTTTCGGTGTAATGAAAAGGTTTGCTTGCTACTAAGAACTGCATAATCTTTAGCATAGCTTGAGGAACTTAGAAGCAATTAAGAAGCTAATGAAGCTGATAAAATGTGAAATTATGCTTGCTACACTTAGTACAATTCATGTCAGTTAGACAAGAATTGCATTAAATGTAGGCTCTTTTGAAGCTTTGTCTCTGTGCTACTTGGTTTATACCCTGTATTTCAGTGGTAAATTCAGCTTAGGTACAGGAGAGTGTTTTGCTATGTCACGAATGCAACACTGTTTTACATTCTGTGCTTTTATTTCAGTAATAGGACAGGGAGTCTGTTTGCAAATTGCCAAACTGTTTACTTGAGATGGTGATCGTTTTGTTTCAGCATGTGAAATTGGGGGCTGTAGTGCATGGATTATGGGAAATGCTATGATTTCTGTTGCAGGTTTTTTTAAAAGCATGTTTTATGAAGTACAGGAATATCTAAAGAGAATCCTGTCATGTACAGTAGTTAATTTTACCTCTGCATTTTAAGAATGGATGGAATTTTGTGCTATATGGATTTAATGTCAGGTTTTTTAATAAATAAAATAATAAATCTAAAACCAGATTTTTTCAAATTTATCCTTCAATCCAGTTCTTGATGAAGCTGACAGAATTCTAGACATGGGGTTTGCTGATACGATGAATGCAATCATAGAAAATCTACCTAAGAAACGCCAGACCTTGCTTTTTTCTGCAACACAAACAAAATCCGTGAAGGATCTTGCACGGCTGAGTCTGAAAGATCCGGAATATGTTTGGGTTCATGAGAAAGCCAAATTCAGGTATGTTGGGATTTTTTTTTTCCTGGGGGGGGTTAGGTAGTGATCCTACTTAACTGCTTCCTGACGGTTCCCTGAATCAGAGGTTGCGTTGTGCATCCATCACTGGATCAGTGTCCCATCCTGCTGTGTGCTTTCTTCAAAGCAGGGAATTTCTAAATGAAATTCTGACTGAATTACAGGGAGATTACAGGGAGGTTGAACCTGTGCTTGTCTTGTTTCCTCAGGCAGCTTCTCAGACTGAAAATTTTCCTCCTCAGGAGGAAGCTGCAGAGTGGATTATAGCCAGAGTCCTGGGTCTAGGAGCACTCAGTTCTGAATTACTCCTGTTTTTGTTTGGCTTCCTTGCCTCCTGCATGTGTGTACTTACTGTGTGAAACCACCACATGTGTGCAGAAATACAGTCTGTCTGTGTGCCATTTATAAATCTGGCTTTCCAAGGACATGCTTTCCTTTTGGGAAAGTGCAGAATGAGAGTCTTGTTTGTGTGTTCTGTATTAGGAGCCCAAAGAAAAGCATGTGGTGTTAGTCCATGTGCAGTAACTTCCATGGCTTCCTGATATGCTTCATTTTCTGTGCATATTTAGGGCTCTGGCCCTGGACAAAATAAATCTGTCCTGCTCTGCAGTTTGGAGCAGGATGGGAGGCCCTTGCTGTAAGGGAAGTATGTGCTGTGCCATGCTCCAAAAATTTAATATATCACTTTTGTGAGAGTTGCTTTTGGGCACATTATTTTATTTTGAAATCCAAATGAAGAATGTTATTTTGCATTTCCGTGGGCTCGATAATCTGAGTGTCAAATTACTTATGAACATGGATGATTCTTTTTCTGCTCTTCTATGAAATACGCATAAATCTCCACATGTAAGATGCAGAAGAAAGGTGAAGCACAGAGATGAAAATGGCTTTCCCATTTCCCAAGAAATCATCAGGAAAATGCATGGCAGAACCACATTGAATCTTAAGGAAGTTTTTACTGTTTGATTTGATTATCTCTGTATTGTACTGCAAATACCTTTTTTTTGATCAGTAGTACTATCAAAGGCATCTTAAATAAACATGATTGCCAGAAAAAAATGTGTGATTAATATTCTCTTAGCAGGAGAGAATGTACAAGCTTCGTATGCAGTCTTCATTTTGGGGACTATCTATTTCACTGATCTCCTATGTTCAGAGAAGTCTATTTTAAAGTGCATCTAATTTTTTAAAATATTTGGAAGAGTGCAGTTAGATAACAAATCAAATTTAAAAAAGGGGAAAGTATTAATTTGTTTCAGAATTTATTGCCTTAGGTTATTGCCTTAGAAAAGCAATTTCCTCTGAAAGATTTAGAAATCAAAAAGTACTGTGGCATAATTCAAATTAAATAACAGAATAAAAACTGGAGAAGTCTATGGTAGTTTCACCCTCCCAAGTGACCACCTTTAGAAAGGTAATTTTGAATACCCATGGTCTGTTTAGGGTGAAGCAGAGGATCTGTAAGGGATGAGCATTTAGATGTGTTTCAAGGGCAAATATCCCAAAGACGTTTTTCATTGTTTTATTTCTGTTTTTAAGAACAGAAGTGTAAGTTCAGATGACAAATCAGGGCTTTAGAAAGTTACTTTGTGTGTCAGTGTAATCAGTAGAAGTACATCAATGCTTTTTTTTTGTATGTGGTTAGACTCTGCTTTGACATTGCCTTAAGCACAAATGCTGCTTTAATAGGACCAATAGACAAAATTGCATTTTAAGTCAGGGCAATTTGAATGTCGCTGCTTAGACGTGGAAAGAATTTGCCTTGCTGGTAGTAAATGAATTTAGAAGTAATGTCAAAAGACATCTCTCCCTCCCCACTGGCTCTTAATAAGGGAATTGATGTAGCTTTCAAGTGAAGATGCTAAGACTTGTTCCTCAGAGTGGGAGAGTTTTCCACCCTGACTCCTTTTCTCCTTTTTCTGAGTATGTATAAGACACTCTTGGCTTAAAAGAAAGGTCAGATGTTTCTGTGATTTATCTAAATGTACTTTTTTGGTGTGTTTTTGTTTTGTTTTTTCTCTTCTTTAGTACTCCAGCAACTCTGGATCAGAACTATGTTGTCTGTGAGCTTCAGCAAAAAGTGAACATGTTATACTCTTTCCTGAGAACTCATTTGAAGAAAAAGAGCATTGTGTTTTTTGCAAGCTGTAAAGAGGTATGTTTTTTTCCTCTCTCCTTCTCCCCAGCATTTTAAAACTAATAAAATGAAGATATTAATGTAGATGTCAATGCACCAGAGAGGTGAGATTATGGGCTTAATTTGCAACAGGAAGTTGGAGGAACAAAACATCACCTACTGCTGCATGTTGTGCAGGGCCTGGCTTCTGGGCAGTTCAGTGACCCAGGCTCAATGCAGGAAGGTTCTAGAGAACTGAGTGTTCTCAGCCATTTTTGTGGTCTGCTGTTAAAAGTGAATGCTAAAAGTTAATGTCAGTAAGGCTTAGCTGTTTCAGTTGTGTCTTGTGCCATGTTGCATTGTTAAATTACAAAGTATTTCAGTAGTTGTACTTGCTTTCCTTACCAGCTTTTAAATCTGCCTGTTTGAGAAAGTATGATTGTGAAATAGTAGAGGCAAAGGTTTTTCTTACATAGCAAGTAATCCTTCAAATACCTACTTGTGTAAGTGTCCTGGGACCATTCTGTTGAAGATATTTGCATGTGTTTGTTTGTCACAGGTATTTGTACCTGTAACTACTGCATTTATCAACTATTTTACAATGCAGGTATTGCTTGCTAGTATAATACAATGCTAGTATTTTACAGTAATAGACCATTTTATGATGGTCCAGTAAATACTCATTGCAATTCTTTTACCTGTGCAAGAGGTTGCAGTATTTTTGTTGTTCTGCATTTGACTGGTGAGTACACTGAAGTGGTTGGCTTAGTTTTACAGAAATTCTTGGAGCTGCTGCTGTTCTTGCAGTATACGCAGTTTGTGACTACTTTCTTTAAAAAGATATTAGGTAGCTGCCTGCTGTAAAATAATGCTGCTTCATGGGTACTGTAGGTAAGAGTAAACAGGATGGTTTTATAGGAGAAAATGTTGAAACAGTAAACTGAGACTGTAGACTGATTTGAGTTGCAAGTATGAAACACAACACCCCTCCAGTACTGTCTAAAAGCAGTGCTTCTGATGGACTTTGATACTTTGGTACCTTACATACAGCCTAATACCCTTGAATACTCATGTCTCAAGTTGTTCTTGCTGTTACCTACTCTGGTTTCCTTTAGGAAATGCCATCAAAAGGCATGCCAACCTTTTGCCACCGTTGGTTTAGTCTTTTAGTACCTAGGTGTGTAACAAGGTCTCAAAATAATATCTTTTGTCTCTCGTGTGGAGAAAAGTTTATTCAATTTGAGGTATTATGTCAGTTGTTATATACACTGTAGATGATCATAACAGTTTTAACATTGCATGGTAATTCTTTCCCCCCCTGATTTGTTGGGTAGGTCCAATATCTATTCAGAGTGTTCTGTAAGCTTCAGCCTGGTCTTCCTGTCCTGGCACTCCATGGCAAGCAGCAGCAGATGAAGAGAATGGAAGTCTACACTTGTTTTGTTCGGAAAAAGGCAGCAGTGCTTTTTGCTACAGATATTGCAGCTCGTGGCCTGGGTAGGTACCCACAGAAGCAACAACTAAACCTGTTGAGGCTTTATCAGACTTTATATTCAGTAGACCAACCCATTTTGTGAAAAATGAAGCTGTAGTTTGCTTAGGAGCTCATTAGGGTATCACAAAAGAGATGCTTCTTAAAGTTCTGCTGTTTCTGTACTGAAGAGGCCCACTTCGTCTGTGCTTTTCTTCTCACCCCAGAACAACACATGTGGTATGGAAATAGTGATGTATTTGTTTACTACATGCTGTAAGGCAAGATTGCAGCAGTTTTAAGGTTTTCTGTTGTGCCTGTAACCTGTGGGTTATACCAAAGGATATGAAAATTACTAACCTACTGGTATGTGGAAATGGAAACCTGAAATTGTAATGTCTGAAGTTTGAGTGGCACTGTAGGACTGTGTTGATAAGGGGACAGAAAAATAAGTAAGAGCAAAAAGATTTTTTTTTCTTTTAGTTCTTGGAGGTATTTAAGTACAACACAAGACTTCAGCAGTCCAGTTGTTGTTTGAGATAGCAAGCAGTTGTCCAAAATGTGAGCTTTTGTCACTATGTTACAAAAAAAAAGAAGGAGCTCTCAAAACTGAAGTCAGGAATGAAAACCTGACTCATACCTTCCCTGCTGCTGAAATCTCACCAGTGACTATCTGATTTGGTATGGTTAGTTTGGTTTAGAGTGTGGGTATACTTGTGGAATGCAGTATAGCTGCAGACTTGGTTAGGAAGTAACGCTTCCGTGCGAAGCGTGCTGCTGCTGGGCAAAGTGCAGCAGTTAGAAAATGTTTGTTATTTATACCATTCAACAGTCAAACTTAACTTTTGTCAGGCTTGGTCACCCCCTCCCGTCTTTGAGAGGGGCTATGGTATTTCTGTATGTGCCAGCTGAGGCAGTACAGTCTCACCAGAGCTAACTTCAGACCCTGGTGGTGTAGGATGTTAACAGTGTGGGTGAAAAGTGGGTCAGATACTGTTACATAATTGTTAACCAAAGTGGTGTTTTGTCATCTGTGTGACACAAAGCGTGTCTATTCTTGTCAAGTGTGAAATTATGTTCCATTCACTGCACTGTCATAATTTAGGAAATGAACACACAATTAATTTGACTTTCTTTGATGAAGAGAATGATTGTTTATGTATGCGAATACATTATTTCAGAGGTTGCACCTAATGTCTGTAAATGGGTCCAAGTGATGGTTCTTACAGGTGTTAATGCTCTTGAATAGGATGATTTTGAGTCCAGTGAACTTACTTGATATATTTTTCTTTACACAGATTTTCCAGCAGTGAATTGGGTCATTCAGTTTGATTGTCCAGAAGATGCAAACACATACATCCACAGAGTGGGAAGAACAGCCAGGTTTGTTTTCCCTTTCCATTAGTATTTTAATGTTTAAAACTAGATCACCGTAGGGACAGATCATTGGCTAAAGACTCACCTGAAAAAAATTAAGATATAAATTAGAAAGAAAAAGGCTGTTATCACTAAAAGACCCATTTGATTAGTTAAGAGTAGTGATTTAACCAAATAATTTCTTAGAGAGCTTCAGAGACTTGTTACAGCAGACAAGAATATCCTTTATTTTTCTATCTGATCAGGGAAAATTAATAGTGAGGAAACAGAAAACCTTTTTCACCTGGCAGGATTACCTCAAAGGCTGAGTTGAGCGTGTTTGTGGGTGGAAAAGCTTGTTTTGCCACTGACATTTATAGATAAATAAGGTTTTAAACTGTGGATCCAATTTCCTTGTGTCATTGAAGACCCTTCAAAAGAATGGAAATATTTCTTCCTTATTTGAATTTGGGAGGAAGAAATCAAATGTTAATTACAGGTTAAATTTTTAATTTTCTAAGTCTTTTATGGAATTACATTCTTAAGCATAGGTTTAGTTAAAAAATATTTGTGACTAAGCCTTTATGATGGAAGGGAGTTACCCAGATAGACTGTTGAAAACCAGGTCCTTCATCTCTGAAGTAGATTTTTAAGTGAAACAGAAGCTGTTACTGCATATAATTAGGTAGATGAAAAACATTGTGCAATTATCTGTAGGATGAAATGCAAGGCCTGACATTATATCTTGTCTCTAATTTAATTTGTTTGTAGTAGAGCTTGCAATACAGGCAGTTGTCAAACCTAATGACAGAGCAGTTGCTTAGAATAGGATTTCAGCACCACTGGAATTTGAGACATGTTCCTGGATCAGAAGGCTGTAAGTTTTGGTGACTGTACAATGAGAGTGCCCTTGCAGCACTCTTTCAAAATGTAGAAGTTTTAGCCATGTAATTTCATTGTAATTAGTAACATTTCTGCCCCATTCTGTCTAGGTGTTCTCCATTTTCTGATCTTCTGTAGTAGAGGAATGATAAATTTTTAAATGACTTTGTTCGTTGACAGGTCTTTTTCAAATCAGTGAATGTTATAGTTAATTAGATAAAACATGTAGCTATTTTACTAATTTAAAATTTAGATGTAATCTTATGCATACCAATTGAGAGAAAAGCATACAGGCTTGGTTAGAATTGTGTAATATTTTCTTTTTTTGTCTGTTTTTTTTTTAAATCCTGTGTGGCTTCCACAGAAGGTTTGTAATTTTGTCTTTATGGCATACTGTCATCATGGAAGGAAAACAATGTATTTGGCATTGTTTAATTGGCTGTGTTTAGGATACTGGTTGAGCTCTTTCTGAGCTGTGTCACTGAGTTAAAGCACCTCCCTGGAGTTGTAATCCTCAGGCCTTTTCTCAATTCTCATTAGGAGCCGAGAAAAGCAATTTTAAGTAGGTTTAGCATGGGGAAACAGCTCTAAAGAACTACAAAGACAAACAAGCCCCTTTGTCATAATGCTTTTATTCAAAAGTGACTCTGAGAGGACTTTAGCCTGGCAACCTTAAGGGTCTGTCTTCAGTGGCCTCTTAAACAGAACCTTCTGTGATTGCTAGAGGGACTGATTTAGGCAGAACAATTGGGGCAGAGTGTCTGTCTCAGGGGCTGTGGGCTGTGCTGGATGCCTTACTGGGATGCAGTTTACATTTCCTTCTATGTGAATTTTTCAGTAGGGAGACTTTAAGGAAATTGGGAGTACATCTGAGCAAGTTATGTGAGCTGGAGGGTGTTGACTGACTGTGAAAACATATTCCTTCTGTAGGAAAATCTTCATGGGTATTTTCTGTTTCCTAATCTGATACAAAGGTCAGCAGGTTCTACCTGTACTGGGCATTCATTTTGAAGAAACATACAGGCTCTCTCCATCCTTAAGGTAAAGCAGTCCTGGAAGGAAATTTGTTTAGGAAACTTAATAGCATGAAATAAATATTTGAAAATAAAACAAGGGAGATGTCTAATAATTTTAAGTGAATACTGTGCAATAAGTAAATTTGCTAATGCAGTTTTTCATGTGGGTAATTGGAATGTACTTCTCATTGAAATCTGAGGGTTGAGTAGGAAGCTTCACTTGTTTTCAGCAGCTACAGTTTGTATGAGAATCTTGTGTTTCTTCTAGAAACTTGATAAAAATGAACAGAACTGCAATTTAGTAGTCCTCATTAAAGAGGTTAGAGATAATTACAAATTTTCATGGGTTATGAGAATATAATTGCATAGAATGAAAGCTAAATTACATATCTCAGCTAATTAAGAGGCTGTGTTAAACTGTAATTAAAACTGGGATGCCAAATACTGTTTACTTTTGAAGTCAAATTATTTTGTGATACAAAAGTAAATATGAAAGGAGAGAAGTTATGTTGGGGATGGGGCTGGAAAACCTTTGACAAACAGTCATGGATGTGTTCCCATATCTGTCATAAAATTTTGCAAAGCTTGATCTAAGGTGAGAGGCAACAGTTTATTTTTAAGTGGATAAAGCCACTGTGTTCCCTAAGAAACATTTCCCTAGCATTTTACCCTGCTGAAGAAAATAAATTGCAACTCCTGCATTTTTGATTTATGGTAAAGTAAGATCAAGAAAATCTGGGCATTGTCCAGTAATGCTTTTACTTCATAGTAAAACTGACATATACTGAGTGGGGTTTTTTTTAATAAACTTGAAAGGTATGCTACAATTGGAGTGATTGGAAGCTGTTTCTTCCAGTTGCATTCAAAGTCTTAACTAGTTCAGTGGCAGAATTTCTGAAATACTGACAAATATCATGGGCAGTCCAGTAAATACTTTTGGTGTCATTTTTGCCACACAATTTCTTAGAGAAGTCAGTGGTTTAAAACACTGGATTACAGTGTTTTCTGTGGATTTTAGTTTCAAAAACCTAAATAAAAACTGCTTGTAGCAATTGCCTGCAAAATTAATTTCTTCTGGCTTTTAATTTCTACTGATGCCTTCTATTCTGTAACCTATGAAGCCTACAGTTGAAAGTATTCTTTGATAAATTTTGTGAAATAAGTTACAGTGCCACTAGGGGACAGCAGAAGATAATAATATTTTTTGAAGCATCCTGATGCTCACTTTTTTCCCCAACTGTTTTTCCAAACATAATTTCTAATTTATATGGCATGAAAAAAGCATATAGGCATGTTTTTCTTGCAGTCATGATAGCATTGGTGAGACAAGACACCAAAAAGTCTATTTTATCTTTTTATTCATGCATGGATACCTTCAATTTTGGATGTACCTATATCCTGGCAAGTGTCAGTAATTAATTTCTTTCTTTCCTGGCATTACATTCATCCCTCCACTTAATGTTTATTTTTTTTTTTTTTTTGCTTCAGTTGTGACTATTAAAAGCTGATGCTTGAGTTTAGTGATCTTTCTGTCATGAGTCTTTTTTTAAAGACACTGACACTGGAATGTTAAAGAGAATAAATCTTTTTGCTCTGCAGTTTTCATCTGTGATATGTCCAGAGCTATACATAAGATTTAGGTCTGACTGGCCCAGACTCCTGATGGTATTTAATCCAGCCTAGCTGGTTAGATTTCTTAGGTGCTTACACTGACTTAGGAAAGTAACTGTAATTTTGTTGTTGTCATTAAACATAGCGTGCACACAGGCATGCAAGTTCTGTCTAGCTCTGTGTATGCTTTTTTTCTTTTAGTAAATTATATTTCTGAAAACAAATGGAATAATAATGCTCCATCTTCCCAAAGTAGAATACTCTGTTACCTGCCATCTTTGTAGTGGCTGGTATGATTAGACCCAAAGAGGTATGACTGAAGACTTTTAAGAAGAATGTGGTTTTGGATGCTTTGTGAGTACTGGAGAACACACATGCCTGTCAAATTACGGACAGGTGAAAGGGGCAGGTCATAGAATGATCTTCTGTCTGTAACACTCTGTAGTATAAGCTCTGAAGCTCGTTAATGCTCATTGGGTCTCTCCTTTAATAATTGCACGTTATATGTGTGAAAGTGAGACTGATAAGCCTTAAGAGTAATATGCCAGTAAAGCATTTAAAAATGTGAGTGAGTTAACAGTACCTTTTTCAGTGGTGGAAGCTTGATTTTTATTTCTTTTTTTTTAATGGGGAAAATATACTGGGGATATGTGTCTTAGGTCCTGAATAATCAGGACAGCCAAGATGACAACTCCTTGTTTTGGCTGTTTTTCTATTTTTAAGACCCACTGTAGCACTGTTAATGTTGTTCAAAAATAAATGGCATATTAAGACCATTTCATATTATACTGCAGTCAAGTCATCATCCTAACTCCAGTTAAGTAAAAATAGCTGCTGGAGGTCACAAGACATTGTTGACACCACATTTAACTTGGAATTCGCGTTATTAAATTCTCTAAAATTAAACACTGTATCCTAGCTACACTCTTATGCTCTCTGATGCTGTAGTTGTACTGACTGGCACTGTGCTATCTGCTATAATTCTCTTCCTAATGGAATGGCAGGAATGTTCCTGTACACCGAACAATTAAGTGGCCAAGGTTATTGCCTGCTGATGTGAAGCTGTGCCATAAGCTGGAATAAAAAAATAAATAAGCACGTGTATTTTAACTCAGCAGAGTGGACACAGCTGCTGTGGGAAATGGATTGCTTCCAGTGTAGGCTGGAGGAGCCAACAGCCTCCCAAGGCCTTTTGAAATCACTTTATTTTAAGACTAACTTGATAAGGTTGGTGAGCCACTACCTGTTCTTTTCCATTATTTCTTGTGACCAAGACTGGCAAGCAGGGACACTGACCCAGTATGACTGAATGAAGGAGATGGTGGTTCTATAAAACCCAGTTGTTTCTCTGAACTTGCCAATAGGTATAAAAGGTCTTTCCTGACAGAAAAATTAAAATTATATATTAATGGTCACTGGAAAAGAAAAAGTAAACAGAATCAATCCCTGACTTCATAGCAAAATTTACTGATAATTTTGGGAGGATACTGAATTACAACCTGTGCAATGCAGTAATAGAAATGAACAAAGCATTAGAAGTGATCAAAAACAGCACCAACAAATGAAGCCAGTTAACATTTTGTTGTTTAAATGCTCTGTGGGATGTCAGACTGTTCACAATCCATGGGAAGAAGCTCTTCTTCCTGGGTGAGTCAGGGACTCAGCAGTGAACACTGGCAGTCTGCTGCATTTGGTCAGCTGTGATTAGTCAAGACACTTTCTGAGCTCTTGTAATTTTTGTTGGGCTGCTTTGGTAAGACTTGCTGTAAATGGTACAGCACAATTTCAGATTGCAGTGCACACAGATCTCTTGTTAAAGATTTGTTGTTTTAAACAGAAATATGTATTACAGAGGCCATTGATCATGTAAATGGGATAGAAATTTCAATGCACATTTATTTTCTGTGCTCATTTGTCATTTAAAAAAGCAGAATAACAAATCACCGTATTATGGAAGAAACACGGTAGTGTAGAAGTTATGATAAATGGTAGATAAAACTCTTCTTGTTACTGGTCCTGGAAAAATAATGTTTTCTTGGTTTGAAGCTTAGATTTCACCAGTCCTCATTATGTCAGAAGGCCCAGAAAGTAGTATGATTGGAAATAAAGTTTTGCCTGAATTGAGTCTGATACTGGAGACCTAAAACTGTTACTTTGTTTAAGAAACGTGTTTAGAAATAGTAGCTTATATAGTCACATTCAATGATTGAGTTTTAAAATTAAACATGAATTACTGTATTTCTGTAGAACCCCTTAGGGGTAGATATGGATGTTAGTTTCTCTTTGTTAAAGGGTAATGTGTGGGTGAACAGATTTATTTGTTATGTGTATCAGATTGAAGCTGATCTGCTCAGAATAAAACTATCCATTCTGATATGTCTTGGATATATTTTTATAGATGTCTTACATTGTTCCATTGCACAAAAATGTGTGACACAGACAAATGCCTGCCTCAGTTAAATGTTTTTTCCTTCACTACTGTAGTTGTTAATAAAAAAACTGAAACCAGTTAAAAATTAAATATAAATTACATGCTAGAAATAGTAGAACTTGACTCACTCTAACTTTTTTCCTAATCCATCTTATGTTATGCGTGATTGTTAGGTTATCAGCTAATAATTCACTGCCATTTCTTGCAGTCTTTGCAGGGGCAAATCTTTGCTCTAGAAAAAGGAGTCTGTGCTGATTTTTGTATTTTGCTCACCGGTTTTTCCACATGAGGAAATTGTCTTGTTCTTGATTCTTTATGGAAACTAAAATTATGTGCAAAGATTTAAAGAATGTGATTTTTTGCAAAATCAAGTGGTCCAGATTATTTCTGTTCTGAGAAGGGTGTGAATAGTGTGCAGTGAATAAATGATTGCCTTACATGGTGGATAACTTAGCTTCACAGTGGAAGTAACTATTCAGTAGTTCTGTATTTATAGTTTTGCAACTATGTATGCTAAACTTCTTCTGTTAGAAGAAGAGTGAAAATACATAATTAGAGTGTATCATCATGCACATGCAAAATCAGACACATTTATTTGGATTGGTTTTGATGCTATTCCAAATGCTTAGCTCGTTGCCCTTAATGTCTTGAGGAGAGCAGTCTCTTGCTTGCTTCTGGTAAATCTCTAGCAGATTTGGTGTGAGTGAGAAAGACACAGCTGAGCAGTTGGTCTGGTTTCCCTGGTGCCCAGTTTCCTTTCTCTGAAAGGATTTACTGTGGGGAGTTTCTGCAACACTAAAGTATCTGAAGGTGGCTTGTTGGCTTGGAACGCAATACTTCTGGGAACGGGCTTTGATTTAAGCTCACAAGTTTTGCAGATCCCTTACTTCCCTCTGTGTCTTTTGACAGATGAGATGACAGCATATGTTGATGCCATCCATGCTGGCCCAGTTAGGCTAAAATTAGATCTTTAATCAAGTCAACCTTGTAAAGTCCCATTCAAGTTACAGATTAAAAAAACCCCACAAGATACTTTTCTTTTGAGTATGGTGGTAAATGTGTGACATCCAGAGTATAAAAAAAAAATTGTACTTATGGTTCCTGCATGTTTATGTGTGGTAAATCTCTTCAAAAACATTATCAACTCCCATATATTGCATTTTCTGTAATGGGAAATATTCCAGTTCAGGAGACTGTTATGCAAGTATCTATATCTGCAACCCTCATCCCCCAAATTTTATGATTATCTCATCATCTCAGTTTTCTCCTTTACCAGTTTTTAAAATAGATTATTTTTTCTTGCCAAACAAAGCGGAAATACTGCCTTTAACTCTGGAAATTTGGCATCAACTTATGTCTTCTGAAATACAAATGTTAGGGAAACATGTTGTAATACATCTGTTTGAGACAACCTGTATAACATTTCCTGTAAAGTCTGCATTATCCATTCACCTTATCCTTACAGTTCCATTTCCATAACTTTTTGCCTACTGGATATTTGCTTTTGCAGCAGAACACTGGTGCTTGATGACCATTATGAGATGGTTCCCATTCCTATTTTATTCTGTTATGACCCCAACTTGTATGTCACTGACAGTAAAGTGTGGTGCATTTGGCTGAGTTGTATGTGACAACTCTGAATGTAGTTAGAACAAGCTCAGCTCCAGCTGCATGGCCAGGTGGAATTGATTAACAGCCACATTTATTTCCTTTCATTTATTGCCTTTGTGATAATGGTAATGTTGTTTGCTTTATTAGTATTGCTTAGGGGTATATACAGCCTGTTGCCTGGATCTGATGGGTTAGGATAGGGTAAGATTAGGTAACAATTTGAGTGTCTGTTTGGCCTGCATGAAAACCATTTTTTTTCCCATCCTGTCTTTATTGGACTATTGCCATTCTATTTCTTCATGCTTGATACCAGCTGTTGGCTCAGGGTGATTTTTAGCAGAAGCTCAAGATAGATTCTGTCATGGTACGTAAACTATCCTCTAAATTTTAGTGTGGGTTTTTATTTTTTTTAATCAATGAAGCTATTTGACAACACTTCGTGGTTTTTTTGCTAAGGAAATGGGGTTCTTAACATTTTCAAACCATTTTTCTCTACTTGTAATTAGCCAGTACCACATTGTCCTAGGTAATTTATCTCACTTCCTCTTTGTCTGCCTTTGGCACTTGCCCTTGATTGTAGACATCTTTTTTTTTTCTTATCTGCAGTCACTGTAAATATAACCCTTTGCTTTATAGCTCTAATGATGATTTTCACAGCTTCCTGCTTCTAAGTCATGATTGAGTTGCAGAGAGGTTGCTTGCCTTTTTCAAAAGTATTGAAGTCAGTAGACACTAGAAGATGAGGCAGATATGAACTAGAAGTGATTTTTTTTTCTCCCAAAGACTTTCTGCAAGTAAGATGCAATTTTCCATGGACTTGGAATAAATTGTATCTTGTACCCTTAGAGACTGTTAAAATCACAGTGCAAAGATGAGTCCCTTCTCTGGTTTTTTGATCACCTTGAGGAGATGACAAGATGTCATCAATTACTACACAGTCCAAGAAAGTTTGATTATTCTGAGGTTTTTAATTTACTTTTCTTCAGCAGAGTCAAAGTGCATTCTTAGTGAATAATAAATCACCAGAGTGAATTAGCATTTTAGGACAGATGACAGGTTTTGGTGATGATGGACAAGCTGAAGGCTGCAGCCAGCAAGAATGGGGAGAAGCTTTCCTAATATTGTCTCATCTGCAGAAGTAGTCCTCCTGCTGAAGAATTACAGTAACCAAGATTTTTTCTTCACTGCTTTATCATCTATAAAGGCTTAAAGGTTGTATCTATGCTGAAAATAATTACAGAGATGTTCCTTTGCTTGCTTTGGTGGAGAACTTTATTCCTGTGGGATACTAAGGGATGTTCTTTTCTCCTATGTTTTAAGCATTGTGATGGAAACAATTTTTGAGCAGATCTAACTGTTCTTGTTACTGTTTATGCCAGTTTTTAGTAGCTTGTGCTTTCCTAAGTTTGCCAGTATGGAAGCTTTTAGTATGAAATATCAGAAGGAACATCTTGGAAAACTTAAATTTTCCACTGAAGCCTCTCTTCCTGAGATAATCCTTAACGCCACATTTTTATGACTAACACATTAGGTTGGGTTTTTTTTTTTGAGGAATAAGATAGTACTCTGCTCAACTAAAACTCCTTTTTAATAGGCTTAATTTTGCTTTCTTTATCTGAATGTCCATGTCCACTGAACAGGTACATACCTTCCCAGATGGTATTTAAGATAGTTTGATTTTTTCTGTGATGTTTTCATTTTCATGTTTAGCTCTGAAGAACAGTGTTATTATTAACTGATTATTTTAATTAAGTCATGATTACACTATAAAATGGGCAAAGACTGTTCCTCCTTAACTTCAAATATTTTTTAACTATTGCCGTTTAAAAGAGGATGTTTCCAAAACATGTAAGGAAGAGGATTGCACTGCATCAGTAGTTACCAGATGTCTTTCAGTCCCTTTGAATTTCTGAAGGCATAGCCCTGAGAAATAGGTGTTGCTTTTTTTTTCTTAATAGGTGGCAAAAGATGAGAAAGTGAAGGTGCCTGAAAACTTCTCTCTTCTTTTTGTCTATTTTTACATGTGATTGTTTCTTTACTTAGCTGTAGTACTACTACAAAAAGTACTGCAAAAAGGCTTTGCAAGACTTAATGTAAACATTGAAATAGTCATTGTCCATAGATAGCAGATATAATGCTTGGCTTCTTTTGTGAATTACCTATGGAATGTGCCTTTAGGATCTGTACTTTCTGAAAAGATAACTGACTCAGCATATAAGGAGTTTAGCACTAATAACTTGAGCTCAGTTTTAAGGGTCAGAATGAAGGTTTATCTGATCCTGCATCCTCTTTCAGAGTGACCTTGTGTATGGTACTGGAAAGCTATAAAAGCAAAACAAATGTAGAATGATTTTTCGTGTACTGTATCATTGCAGATTCTGGTTTTGTGGCTTTTAGAGAAGATATCAGCACTTTCTGTCCCTTGATGACTACTTCTTCTGTGATTTCTATGACTCTGGCCTTTCACAGTGTTTTGCACACCAAATAAAAGAGATATGATAAAGAAACAATTTAATAATGCCAAGTCAGGCACTCTGGGATAAGAAATACCGCAAGCAACAAAACTACACAAATCATGTCATGCCTTTGGCTAACTTTAAGGAATCTGAAAAAATAATCATCTGTATGGGTTTATATAGTACAATCAAGACTGTTCTTGACAAATGATGAAGATTGTTAAGAGATTTAACAGACATTCTTTCCAGATATCAGATCATTCAAGGTAGATCTTGTTGGAATCCTTTCCCTTTTATATCATCTGCTTTGGAGAGAAGAGCAGAACCTGTGTTATTCTGTACTCTAAATTGGTGAGACTGGTATTGGCAGCAACATTATCTCTGTCTTCCTGTCTGGTAGATAAAAGAGAATATTTTCATCCTTCTTTCCAACAGTGCTCTGAGAGCTCAGGTTCTTTTGATGAATAATTGGCTATCTTGGTAGTATGATCGTCAGTTTTTACAATAAAATGCAAAGTCCTCTGAGGTTCAGTGGCTTTCCAGGATTTCATTGCTTGTTCAGGTAGTGGCAGTGTCCAACAGCCACCCACCTTGCACATGTATCATTTGGAATTTGGTTGGGTTGAAATACATTGAACTTAAAAGGTGCACTTGGTCTCTGTAAGCAAGTTATTTCCAACCTTAATTGTTGTATAAAGGGTACAAAAATTCATGGGATGTTTGGTCAGCAGTGACAACATGCTTGGTAAAGATAATAAATTGCCATAAGGCAAACATATGTATTGCTTTAGAAGTCTTTTTTAGGAAAGGTTGTGTAAGCTGATATTTCTATATTAAGAACATTTTAGATCTACTAATGAAATGGATTATAATCAAGTCATCGTAGTTTTTTTGTACGGTACCAAAGTACTCCTATCAATGCATGTTTAATCAGTAAATTTAAATGATGTTGGCATGTAACGGATACTCTGTTTCAGTTTTATTTCTGTGTAAAATTTCAAAATCTAGAACGTAAAGGTTAAAATTTCATGATGAAAACATTTACTAGACATTTCTAAATTGTCTTTAGAAGTCAGTCATTGGGGGGAAAAAATCCCAGGCATCCAAGAGCATTTTGTTGTGGTTTTTCAAATTCATCAAATGAAAGCAGAAAGCTCTAATAAAAGCTGTCAGACTGTTTTAACTGCAGATTTTGTTGTTACTTCCATTGCTTACTGTGCTGTGACAGATAGTGTTTATAGTTTTCAAACAATTCTGCAGTACTATTTTTGCCAAGTGATAACTGTTTATCCTTGGAGAAGTGTGGGGTCCCTGTATTCCACTTGAAATGATTTTTATCAGTTAATAGTATGATTCTTGTTTGGTGTGCCTGAGAACATCCTTCTGTGCTCCCTGGCCTCCCTAAAGAAGGGAGTTTAAAGCTGCTCTACAGAGCAACTTGCCAGTCTTGTTCTGATTTGTCCTGCACATTGCTCTCATCAGTTGGTTATGAGTTGAGTTCTGTCCAATTCTGGCATACTTCTGAAATTCAGTTTAATTTTTTTTTTCTTAGTCATGTAGGCAAATATTTTCCTATCAATCTGTACTCTTTAGGAATATTTGTAAATGTAAAGAAGGAAAAAGTGTGAGTGCTGCAGTAGATCCAGACATGGTGCATGCAAGCTCATCCTTCCCCCTTCTTCAGTAGAACTTAAACCCAGTGCATTGTTTGTTTACTGATGCTGTTGGGTACTTTTTTCTACATGAATGTCCTGAAGTCAGTAGATGTGCCAAAAGCAGGAGCTCATATTTTCTTGCACAAAAATAAAATGATCAAGAAGATGCTTTAAGCATAAATTACCTGATTTTTTTAATGTCTTTGCTAACCATGTATCTTGAGTAATTACCAGCTCCTCTACATTTGATACAGCTGCTAAGTGCAGTGAAGAGTGAATGCTGGATATGTTCTTATGGGATCAGTGTGATGTATCTTTTCTTTTGCACCTGGAAACTGCTTTTGTAAATTGAAGAGCTCCTGTTTTTATGCTTTTCTTTCAGTGATGTCTCTGTGCCCTGTTAGCCTTTACTGAGCATATAAGGAATTGTTATCTGAGACCAAGGCACTTACCTTTTCATAACCTTCCCTGTCTTTGGCTTGCAGGATATGCAAAGAGAACCAAGTTTTTCCGAGTGTTAAACCTTGCCAAAACCTATTGGCAAAGGGTGAATGCAAGTAGCTGGATTTTCTGGTACTGTAATCAAAGTACACTTTGATAAAGTGCCATTTGTTTGCCACTAATATTTCAAGTTGAGGGAAGAGGAGAGTCACTGATCTGAATCCATGTCTTAGCCCCAGATGTTTAGAACTCTTTAGTGTAGTTTTAAAATCAGCTCAAGTGGAGATATTGGCAAGTCACTTAACTGATTTGCCTCTTCTTTTCCCTTTGTTAAGTGAGAATTTTTGTCTGTTCTTTGGACTGCTGATAAGGAATCAATTGTAAATTCTCATTGGCTATTGAAAACATCAGCAAAAAATGTAATTTTTTCCATGTTTGCTTGAAGTTTCTTTTTTTCCCTTCTGATCAGGTACAAAGAAGGTGGTGAAGCTCTGTTAGTATTGCTTCCTTCAGAAGAAAAAGGCATGGTGGAACAGCTGGCACAGAGGAAAGTACCTATCAGTGAAATCAAGTAAGTGGCTAATGGTCTGTCTGTTATTTAGCCTTCTTTCAGCAAGAGTAATGTGTGCTGAGTCTATGACAATCTTGATAAAGTGCTTTAATTGCCTGGAGCTGGACAAATCACAGAAATGAATTAGTTTTGGTAGCGTTGTAGAAGGAAAAGACCTTGAGAGGTTACCTATTTTATTGCTGTTCCCAAAGGCAGGATGAGCTGCACAAATCATTCTTATCAGATGCCAATTAATATATTCACCATTTCCCAAAGAGACCTCAGCCATATTCAACAGTTACTACCATTAGCATTTTTTTCTTCAAGTGTCTGATAAGACTTGTAAGTAATTTAAATGAAATATTTCTTTTGTCTTGTGCAAAGAATATATGGAAAGTGATGTATTCTCTTACTCTTTGCAGCTTTTTATGTAATTGAACATGATAATGCTTTCTTTCTCTTTTGCAGATTAAACAATTACAACTTCTTTAATCTGTCCCTGTATGTTTTTATTGCTGTTATCATTTTCATTTCTGTTATCTGTTTCTTCTTTAGTTCTAGATTATTCCTCCAATTTGTCATGACCTTTCTGAATCAGTAAGTTGAAGGACAGGATGTAAAAAATGCTCATTTAACATACTAAAGTGAGTGTTCCAAGGGAAACCTCTAAAGAGCTATGCTATCTGTACTAACAGAACTGATTTTGAATGAGTTGCAGAAGCATATAACAATACCAGGTGAAAATAAAAAAGCATGTTCCTATTTTCTGTTAAATTCAGAGTAATGGATATGTAGGAAACACAAAAACCCTAACTGTAAAAATATTAGAAAAAAAGACCACCACTAAAAGAATTGATGGTAGTTTCTTATTTAGCATCCATAGGTAGGAAGGAGTTTACTGGTCTCTGAGCCTGTCGGTCTGATGTTGAACTAAAAGAGAAAAGAGACTGTGAAGGTAATGTGGAAGAAGAATTGAAAACAAGCCAGAAAATGTGATATGAGCCTGACTCCATTTTTAGCACTTAGAAAGTTCAGGTCACACCATGCCAAAAATCGTACAGTAGAGATAAAAGAAATCCGAGAAGGATGACAGGGTAAAAAATGTAGGTTTCTGTACGAGTGGCTATGAGCAAAGCTAGGACTGTTTTACTTTGAAAAGCTGTGGTTTGCATGTGAAGATATGGATATCTAAGCAAAGAAGATAATTAATGATGCAGAATTTGTCTGTAGAACAATTGCTTTTGAGAAGAAATCATGCTGGGATAAAACTTTAGGTGGTTATTTATACCTCATTGCTTAAATCTTCAGGTTTGCTCAAAATTTACAAGTTGCCATCTCTTCAGAGAACAGAAATAGATAATAGAAACAATGCATGTAACACTTGCTGGATTTCAGGTTTAGGTTTGGGTTTTTATGCAGTCCAGCAACTACTTAATGACAAACCCAAATTAAACCCCACTAAGTGAATGTGGATAATACCAGTAAAGAACCAGAAGTCTCATATTTTCTTTTCCCTTAAGCATCACAGTGCTTTAAAAGGATCTGTTGTATAACCACTGTAATAAATTGTATCTTTTTCCAAACTTCATCATGTTCCTTCTTAAAATGATAGTTATTCAAGTAATTTATCTTATTTTTATATTTAGTAAATAAATGTCTGATCTCATGCAGATTATAAATATTCCCCCTTTATTTGTCAGCTAAGCTTTTAACTTCTTAAGTAATGGTGTTAGTTGTTTGAACAGCTTATCAAAGGAGATGATAAAAAAGTCTCTTTAGCCTGTATGCATACATGTAAATAGAAATCCTTGTTTTTGTACTCGGATAATAATCCAAATTTAATTGGGTAAATATTTTACCCCAAATAAATGCGTATTATATTTAGAATCCAAGTTAGGTGGCTCTCTGGAGAGATATTCATGGCTGCATCTCTTAACATATTGTTGCTAATCTGATGTTACTTTAATGGAAAACTCTGCTTTTTCCACCCCAAAAATTCATTATTGTTGCAAGCCATTAGGACATATGTCTAATAAACAAATTTAAGTAATATTCTTAATTGTTATCTTTATTAGAAAAGTCAGGGCTTTTGACTGGTAACATATTTTAACAGCCTGCCACAAGATGCAGTTTTTCAATTCGCAAAACAAACTTCAATAGAATTTGTAGCATCATAGTGAACAGGAATGCGTTCACTTAGAATTGTCAGCCTAGTGTGTTAAGATTTAAAGTATTGTACTTGTAAGTGGCTAACTAAAATCCTTAAAAAGTTATCCTTGTAATTATGGATTGCAAACCAGTTTAATTCTAGAAGTTGTGAACTACAAATTTTCTCATGCTGTTTACTTCTAGCCAGTTTCCCAATTAATACAACCCCTGTGTGTTTTTTAAGTTTATAAATTGTTTAAGAAGTTGCATCAACCCACGGACCATGTTCCAGGTCTTCTGGTGAAGTCTTCTCCTGTTGTTTGTCTTACTCACCTAATTATAGATTCTCAAGAATTCTACTTGGGAATTAGAAGATAATGAGCATTGCTTGCTGCCCACAGAGTGTAACTCTTTAAGTTTCTGATATTCTCTCTGAAAGCTTTTTTCAAAAGCTTCTTTCATAAACATTGTCAATTCAAGTGTTTGTTTTGCTGTTCTTGTTAACCTATTGTCTGGTATAGTGGTCAGAAGATCTCTGTAACTTGCCTTATTTTGTATTTTTTCATTTGCAAACTATTTTTAGTATTATTTTATTTAGACAGACCTTTTGAAACAGTTCCATAATTTGAAAGTAGAGAGAGGAAGAACATTTCTATTTTCCTGGATACCTATTCAAAAGACTAGGGTTTAGGCTGTTTTCTTAATTTTCAATTTTATATCTAAGCTGCCTGTTGAGGTTTTAAGTAAACTAGTTCCTTCTAATCAGCACAAGCTGCCAATTTATAGGTAGTGCTTTTAACAGTACATAACTTCTTCATGTTCAAACAGAGCAAGAGAAAGTGCAAAATATGCAGTAATAAATACTATGTCTTAGAGCATTCAAATATTACAAAAAGGTACTCATTAAATAGTATGTACATTTTTTTAAGGTATCTGTAATCTCTAGTTTTCCATGCAAGCTGTAAACTGAAGTTATTTTTGATAGTATTTTAAGGTTACTTTGTTGCATCCAACTTTGTTGGGTAGAAAGATAAGAGGTGCTTCCTCAGGTGTTACCATAACAGATTTTTTATGTAGTAAATTTTACTAAAGGAAGTGCAAGTATATAGATACCCATAATAATGTAGTATTGCTTTCTTTAATATTATGGCAACAAAAGAGTGTTTTGTGAACAAAACAGCAATGACAACAACAAAACACCTTTTTTCCTTTTTTTTTTTTTTCCTTCTGACAGTGGATAATACTTGGATATGTATTCCCCATGTTGGTAGTGTTAATATAGGGAATCTGTTAAACCTCACTGCCTCCCAGTTGCCATAGTTACTGTAAGACAATCCATGGATGTCACTGATCAGTGTGTGTGCACCTGTGTGTGATCTGCTGGTGTGAGCCTTCCCTAGGTGCGAGCCCTCCCTGCTCCCTCCGGCTTTGGGGTTGTCTGGTGCAGCCATAGGGAGCCACATTCCAGACTGAGAGCACAGTTCTAAACCTGCTGCTGCTGCTTGGAAGCTGAGTGCAGTATGGAAACTCTTTTGCTCCCTCGGGGCAGCAGGGTCTTTTAGGTGGTTGTTGATCTTTTTTGCTTAAATTCTGCTTTGGAGAGGAGTGGGGAAAAGACAATATCTAGTTAAAACAGTGCTTGTATCCTAGTGTTAAAACCAGGGACAATGAGAGGAAATCAAGCTATCAACCAGGAAATTTGGAGATTGCTGTCTGATCAGTTCATAAAGCCAAGCAAGCTGAGTTTGTGTTTCCATCATGGCATAGTCAAGTGTGGCCATTTATGCAACTGGTAGGCAAAACTGTAGCTTCAGAAAGTTGTACTGCTTCTTAAAGGTAAGGTATGTGACCACAGAGTAAGAAATAACCAGCCTACTTCAAATGGCAGACAATGTTACAAAATCCCCTTCTAGCCTTTGTGTAGTTGGTTTTAGCTCACTGGTCCTTAGCCATTTAGGCAAGGTTATACATCATGATAATTCATTTAAGTGTTTAGCTTTCAGATTTGTCTCTCCTAGTAGTCACATATATACAATTTACTGTAGAGAATTTTATTTGTTCAGAAAGAAATAACTTACAAACTCATTAAAGCCAAAGTCCAGTTTAACAATGACCAGCTTTCTCATTTATTGAATCCCAGCAGTAGAGGAAGATGCCAGTGGGTGACTGTCATGGTACAGTGTTGGAGAAGAGAGAATCCAATACTATTCCTCTTATTTTGATATTGTGTTGCAAATTTGCTAATTCATTAACAAACACATAAGCTCAAAATGTGCCTGGGGCACCAGGTTCTTAGTTGACATTGCTTAGATTTGTACCACATTATCTAGCTATGCTTTAAAATGTGAAGTATCTTCTGGATTTTTTTCTTTTTCAAACTCTTTTCTTGCAAATTTCAATCAAATTACTCAAAATTTATATGCTGTCTACAAAATTTTGCTGTATTTTTTCTAGAATTGTTGTCTATTATGCTTGGAGCCTCAATGACATAGAGTCTCTTATATGTAATGAATCTTATTCCTGCAATAATCAGATCACAGAAAATAATGAGTTATAACATGTCCAGGTGAGAATTGGAACTTGGTAAGCATTTGAGTTTGTCAGTGGCAGCAGGGAGTAGCTGGCAGTCTCAGCTACTCTTTGAGTACTGCTCCAAGGCCATTTTTGCATTACTTAAAGATTTCACATAGACCATGTTTCCCTATTTTATGAGAATGTGCAACTGCCAGATGCTTTCCTGACACCAGATACGACATCTTCTGTTTCTTTCCCGTTCTTAAAACCTGCTAATGCTGCTAGGAGGATAATCAAACTGATGAATCATATTTTGCTTCTGACTAAGTTATGTTAGCTGTTGTGCATTTGCTTATTTTCTTTATGTCCTTGCAAATTGGGTTTTTTGGTATCAAGAAAAAGTTAATTGTTTAACTTCATTTTTGCCCCCTTTGAATATGGGCTCTGTATTTGCCTGGCCTGTCTGATGAGATTTTTTTTCCTTCATCTCAGATGAGTTCTTAAGATTAGATACAACCTTGACTCAAAGTGCTTTTACTTTCTCTAGTTGCTATGGAGCAAATTTCTTTTGACCCAGCTGATTTATCTGAGTGCTTGGTCTCCCATGATTTGTGATTCTGGTGTGAGCTTGCACTGTGCTGTAGCTGTTGTTAGCTGACTGATTGCAGCTGCCACTTTGAGTGAAGACAAGGAGAAAAGGCACTGGCTAATTTAAGGGCTGTGAGGTCATCTCTTAACAGCTTTCCCATAACTTAGCAGCAATCCAACACTTTTCTGGACTGCCTTACTACTGGTGTTTATATTAAATTTTTTTATACCTCGTGTTGTTCCTTCTTTAATTTTTGTATCATTATATTCCAAGGATTTGTTGGTCAGTTTGTCCCCTACTCAATTTTTCATGCTTCTTTTTTTCTTCCTTATGTCTTTACACTTTTAGAGCCAATTGTGTGCTGTCTGGAAACTGGAACTCAAGTGTTTTGATCTTTCACTAAAACTGCAGCTAAACAGTGCTTGTGTACACTATAGTTTTACCCTGGCTGTATTTGAACAGAGTGAAGAAATTGAAAGGGAGTGAAGTTTGATATCTGTTTTCATATATTGTGAGAATAACCTCCCACCATGTTTGCTAGGTTGTATGATACACTAGGGTGGCAATAGTATCTCAGAAATAGATGAGATCTGGGCAAATAAACCTGCAATAATGTAGGTATCACTGGAATAAGTTTAAAAATTCAGAATCTGGGAGAGGACCCATATATCTTTTTAGTAGGTTTAATGGCATTTTCTATAGTACAGTCAATATTCTTTATTTACTCGAAAAGCTCTTAAATCTATTTAATCCCCATGTCCTTTATTATTGCTCACCTGGCTATTCTTTCTAAGAAGTACTTAAATTTCAGTATTCCTGGCAAAATGAATCTTACTTAAGCTTTTAAAAATGCTGACAATTTCCTTATGAAGACTTTTATTTCAGCATAAAGCAGTACTGTAATTCATGATGCTGTTTTTGTATTTTTGCAGTATTTTTATAAAATCAAGTTCTTTTCTGCTGGTTTCTGCTTCGCTTTGGAAGAAGTTTCGCCACCATCAGTGAAAACTATCTCTGAATAAAACAGCTGCTATTTGTCTTTCCTGCATTATTTGCTTGAGGAGTGTAATCTTCATCTTTAATATGGTTCCATTCTGTGCTATTCCAGTGATAATAGCTCTGTGCATAATAAAACAATGCAAAATATGCAAAGATACTCCTGAGAACTTAATAGGTGCTTATTTTAGCATGTTGTAATAATTAAGCTTGCCTTTTTTTTTTTTTTTTAAATTAGAATTAATCCTGAAAAACTTACAGACATCCAAAAGAGGATGCAAGCTTTCTTAGCTCAAGATCAGGAGTTAAAAGAGAAAGCTCAAAGGGTAAGTCATATGCTACACTATAATTCTTGGGGCATGTTAGTTGAATAGAACTGCTGATTGAATAACTGACTTACTCATACATGCCCTAGAAGCAGTGTTTGGAACTGAAAAACCACCAGAGATGATTGAGCATGTGGAGAATTTCCTGTATTAGGAGAGAAACATAAATTAGAGGGAACCAGAGTCTTCTGAGTGATGCCTAGTGACAGGAGAGGAGGCAACAGGCACAAACTGCTATACAAAAAGCTCCGTTTAAGTCCAGAAAAAGCCTTTATTGTGAGAGTGGTTGTACATTAGAACAGTTTGCACAGCAAGGCTGTGCAGTCTCCAGATGCTGGTTATTAAAAACTGGGTTCCTTCCTGAGCAGCCTGCCCTAGCTGACCTTGGCTTGGACTAAATGGTCTCCGAAGGTTCTTCTCAACTTCAACTGCCCTGAGAGGTTATTGGAAAGCTGATGTAGAAAATTTCAAAATAATACTACTAATAAAAAAGCTTATTGAAAAGTAGCAGATCACATTACTTGACATAAAAAGTTAGAAATACAAAACTGTACAGGCCTCACATGCCCACCTTGATCAGTTTTTATTGTCGTATATCCTGAATAGATGTGACAATTTGTCCATTTTCAGGGTAAAATCCAATGCATTGAATAAAGCATTTTAACTTTTGTTTGGGTTTAAATGAACAGCAAAATAACTGCGAATAACTCTTCCAGGTAAGATGGAGAATTATGTGGATGGGTTTGTGAATGGCATTTCTTTGCTGTGCTGGTCAATGCTGTGAGACTTCATGGACAATATGTGAATTTCACCAAATTTTTATCAGGTTTGGGTAAAGCTGGAAGGCAAACTTCAAATGACTAATTAGGTTCCTGGATGAGAATGAGCTGCGTTGTAAAAAAAACTTTCTGTGAAAGGTGGCCCATGAAACATTTCTGGAAATTGCGCTGCCTCTTGCCATCATTAAACACGTTTGCTGTCATTTCCCTGGTTTTATAATATTTTTAGGCCATGAACTCTTTGGAATAGAGCTTACTACTTGTTTTATTGAAGCACTGCAACCTGTGCAACCTTGGTTTTCTGAGGCTGGTTGATTTGTTGTTGTTGTGTGGTTATTTTTTGTTTGTTTGTTTTGGTTTTTTATCGAACTGTGTATAGCATTAGCCTATGAAGTCTGTAGTTGTATCAAGTCTCTTCAAGACAATACAAAATCAAAAACTCAAATTGAGAGGCATGAAAACACAGTTAGAAGGATAATAGGCAAATCTTTCATGTAATTTTTCTTATATTTGTAGGTCAAATTAAAAGACTACAACCAAAGGCCACATGGTGAGAAATCCAGAAATGCCCAAGCCTGAGAAATATATGACTGCAGAGATTCTGGATTAGTGTTAATAACTTTTTATTTGTATGAGCTAGTGTAGGGATTAATAACACTTGAAGGTATCCTGGTAAACCTGAGTAGTAGGGTGAAATGAAAAGAGGACTGTGAAAGCTCAGAGAAACCAGGAATTTCAACCTTTCTGTTGAACTGGGACATAAAATGAGTCAAGTTGAAGTATTTAAAATACTTGGGATTCATCTCACCTAGCTGTCCTTTGTGAGTTAGTCTGCCTGAGCTTTCATTTATAGCTGATAGGGTAGAATAAGCACTTGTACAATGCCTCCTGACACAGATACCTTAAAAACCCTTTGGGATGGCTGGCTGAATGGTGGTTTCTTTGTGCTGCAGAGGTAGGCTATGTGATGTGACCTGGCTTGGATGCCTGCAGTAGGGACGCTTAGTGAGTCAGAGGAATGCCATTCTTACTTTCCTAAACAAGGAGATTGAAATCAAAGTGCCTGGGGAACTCAGTGGGAGCTTTGTGGATAAAATGTCTAAGGTAATGTTCCAAGGGAATGCTTTTGTGAACTATTTTTGGCTTTCAGGTATTCCAGGTTTTTGCAGTTACGCCAGTTTCTGTCAGAGGGATGATGAGAGTAGGAGAATCCAGCATCATCTTACTTGGAATGAAAACACTAACAAACCTCTGTTTCTGCTTTGGCTTTTTAAGATCTCTTAAAAGGGAGAGAAGGATCATTCTAAATTGAACAGAAGAAAGTAGTGAAGCAATTTCAAAATAGCCCAAGAATAAAATCAAACATGGGCTGTCTGTCAGTGTTACAGATAAAAATTTAAATTTGTTTTGAAAAATTTTAATTGACATATAATTACCCTTTCAAGCCATTTTCCTTGCAGTTTTTAATTTATGGATAGCAGAGCAGTGTCATTGTTGCAGGCAAGCTGTAAATATGTTCAGTTTTTGAACAACGTGAAGTATGGACAAGTGGTTTATCACAGAAGTCTTAATAAAGACTTCTAAAATAAGTCCCTTCTTAATAAAGTTTACTATGTAAACTTTACTATTTAAAATACTATGCAAACATGCCCAAGTAATCTTACATGTCAGTGTGACTAAAACATTAAAATTAATGCAAATGAAATCCTGACCTTGGATCCTTATCTGAAATGCTGGATTTCTCAGAGGTATGGATTTTATGTTGTCTAGCCTGTCTGTTGTAAGCTGCCAAGTTCTTGACATTTGCAGTGTAGGAAATAAATAAATTCCCTAGCTGAATGGCTGAGATAGCAGTGAGACAACACAGCTATGCAGAGAAGTTCAGATAGGATGGAAGTCTACCATCATGTGTTGAGGGCATGAGGTCTAGGTTATTGTGTCCTCTAAGCTTGTTGATTTATTTCAAGGTGCTTTCACTTTGTTTGAAAATAGAAAGTTCTCGATTGCTAATTGCTTCAACAAACTTCATGGTTCATTTGGTAGGACAGGGTTCCCTTGCTGTTACTTGGAAAGACAGTTTGAATCAGATTTGGGCTCCTTTGAAACCTTCGCAGTTCTTCTCAGGGACTGATGCTGCCTTTTGGCATTTCTTGTAATTTTAATATTTAATATGTCAGTTCAGCCAGTTCTGGAAAACAGTTTTAAGAAAGAATCTTTTTTTTCTTGCTAATTCAAATGTTACTATGACACTGATGTATGTCCATTAAATTCTTCATCCCACCCAGGGGGATGTGCAGGGTGTTACAGACTTACTGAGATTCCAGTCACACCCTGTTAGTTTTGAATTTTGTCAGAACAGCACATAAACTGAATTATGTGCATTTTAGTACTTACAACAGTTATCCAAGAAATAGATAAATAAATCAAAATTTAAAGGTAGCAAATTCTTAGAGCATGGTATTTTATTCTTATTTATTTTCACTACTTGGGCGATCATCTGCAGTGGTTTTGGGGACCTGTAGCTACTATTGCAGTAGAACTGTAATATGTTTGTGATGCTCAACCATAACATTTTCCATAGAAATTAATACATATAATATTTTTGCAATGTTCTGTTATTTTAAAAAAGCCTTGAAAGTTACGTCAAACAGCAGATACAGCAGAGGACAACAGCAATTGATAAAAAAGCAGGGAAAAAGTTCAGAGTGACTAAACTTGTTCTCCTTTATATCCAGTGTGTGCACAGACTAATGAAGTCTTAGGAGAACTGAATAAATTTCAACTGAGATGACAGAATTTTAGACAGAGGGTGATGTGAACACACTGAAATCAAATAAAAGAATCAAAGTACATAGCATGATTTCTCTGCTTGTAAAGTAGGACGAGTCTTCTGTGCACTTGCTTGGTGTTTCATTCTTAGCCATTGTAGGGCTTGATAAGCATGCAAAACGTGTGTTCTTTCTGCCTTTTATAGTTTGTTAATTTCTAGACCATGTGTACCAAAAATATACTAGTAAAATAAGTGGATGGCTTTATAAGTTATCCAACAGACATAATGAGATTTCAATATGTAGTGACTCATGTAGATGTTCAGATGTGCAAATCTCAGATTCACAGGAAGGGTACTTCTTTTTAACCGGCTTTTTTTCCATCTGTCACTGCAGAGAAAAAAGAGGCTTTCATTGATTTTTGTCAC
Organism: Rhipidura dahli; assembly: GCA_013399225.1. NCBI lineage: Eukaryota > Metazoa > Chordata > Aves > Passeriformes > Rhipiduridae > Rhipidura > Rhipidura dahli. Next base: position 2,352,343 of record VXAC01008442.1, read on the forward strand.
TTGCTAGACAACAATAGATTAATGAGATCTGTCAAATCTGAAGCCTTTTCCTAAACATTCTAATTACCTTCGTAAAATGATTAATAATTTAATGTGAGCAAATAAGTGTTTTATTCTACATCTCAATCTTGGTAGAAGCTGAATGAATTGAGCTCACACTTTCCACAGCTAAAATTAATTGAAAGGCATAATCAAGAAGGAAGTTTTACCCAAAAAACCCCTTAGCATTAGGAAAACAAGCAAATGAAAATTTACTTTTATAGTGAAGTAATGGGCAGCTTGAAAAGTATATCTCTTAGCTCTACATACCTTACAATTAATAGTTTTTATTTCAGTTTACTGAGGAGAAAAGAATGAGTTTATAACATTGCTTAAATTACTGTCTTATCTTTCATTTCACCTTTTGAAGTTCTTTTTCTCTTACAAGTATTTAAAGAATCCCTGTAAGGCATCAGTGCACCTGGCTGTTGGGTCTTTGCTCCTCTATCTGAGCTTTACAAGAAATAGTTTGTTTTTTTTTTTTTTTTAATTCCGCATGTATTATTAATACAGTAGTTTCCTCCAACAGATGCCTGTACATAGGAGAACAAGTGTGTGATTATAGGATGCTTGAATGTAACTCTCTGAGCGTAACTTGCTGTTGTTATTAGTGTTTGATGGTTTAAACCTCATGGTAGGAGTTTTGGCATGTGTTAGAAATCAGGTTATGAACAACAGAAATCCAAGGATCTTTTCTGATACTTGGAATATTCCAGTATTTATGCTGCTGCTGCTAGGTAGAACTAGACTATGTAAAAGAAGCATGAGAACAATAAGATTCTTTCCTTTTGGGGAGGATGGCAGGAAAGTGCAATAAAAGATTATGTTATTTTCTTATGCAGTGCTTCCAGATTTTTTTGAGAAAGTCTTTGATTAATTGATACTTCAGCCTTGGACTGGTCTTAATAGATGTTGTATAGTGAATTTGTCTTGGTCAGCTGAGTTGCATTCGTTGTCATTGTGCAGGTGATGAGCTGATGGTGAATGCAAGGTAATATGAATCATCTTAGACCACAGTGAAAGGCAGCTGTATTGAGTTGAATAACTCGCTGCTCATGGCTGAGATTAAGATGGGACACCTCAGGTTGATAGCAACGAAGTCTGTTCTAAGTTCCACATAATTCAGCTATCAGAATAGCATAACAACATTCAGAAAAGCTAGAAGAAAAAAATCAAATCAAATGAGTGATGTTTCCTTCTGACTAATCTGTCATATTTTCTTTCTAGGAAAATATAACATGACATACTGTTGGGAAATTCAGCCAATTCAGCCAATGTGAATGTACTGAAATATTTGAGTACTTGAAGTTGCATCACTTCTGTAGTAGCAATAAATTTTGTCTGATGGGTATTTTGGAAAAAATTTCAGTCTGCAATCAGTGTTAGACCACCTAATAGTGAAATTCTATTTTGCATTTAGAGCAACAATATAACGTTTTTTTTCTTCTGTTGGTAATTGAGTGGTGTCTTTTTTTGTTGAATACTTTTATTTTTCTTTCAGTGTTTTGTGTCCTACTTGCGTTCAGTGTACTTAATGAAGAACAAGGATGTTTTCGATGTTTTCAACTTGCCTCTAGCAGAGTATGCCCTGTAAGTATGGTCAACATAAAACAAGAAAACTATAGTGAGAAGTTTTGCAGTCTTTAGATAGCTGTTTTGATTGTGTTAGCACACAGAGTTGGACAGTCTTTTAGTATTTAGTTTGGTATTCATGCTGAGCTTTTGCATGTTTTCAAGGGCATTCTAAATGGAAACTATGTGACTATGTGTAAAGACAATATACTGCTGTACAGAGCAATAACTTCGAGCATAAGGCACATTTGCTATATGCACTAGAAGGCATAACTTCTGAAGTAAAAGGATAGAGAATAATGTTTTGGCGTTTTTTTCCCCCCCTCAGATTTGCCCTTCAGCCTCATAGCTAAATACAACCTGTAAAGTGTATTATTTAACAAGAAATCAGAGTATCTAAAGATGATATATTGCAGTCTAATTTTGAGTGTGATTGGGACATTTCTCCTTGGCCATAAATTACTTTTTAGAAGATTCAGTGCGTTTGGTAAAGATGAAACATCTGCACTAGACTGTATAGCATCTATTTGGCTATGTCTATTTTTGTACATATATGTGAATCATTCCTCATTTTGCATGGGCGGGAAATTAATTTTGACAGGTTGACTTTACAGATGACAACCCCCTGAAATTGTTTTAAGATGTGAAGTTTTTGAAATCTCATGGGACATAGGGTAGTCATAAGGGAGGAGGAAGGTGTTCAAGGGTTCATAGTAAATTGATTTGGTATGTGTGGAATTTCAGACAGAGAAAACTAACTTGTCAGCACGTGGCATAATGAACTAAAATGTGACAAATTACTAGACTCTGGAACACCTGGTCTTGCTGTGCTGTGCTGCCATTAACATGATTATGTTTTTAAGATACATAAGCCTATTATAAAAGAAGCTTTTTAACTTCATGGATTGAAACATTTTGAAAAAGGAGAACTAGCATAAGCTCAAATATTTTCGCTCCGTGCAATGCCTGCCCCTTCTCCTGCGTGCTTTGTCAGCGTCTTTATAATCTGTTGTAGGTCTTACTGTGCTGTGAATGTAAGGAATAGAAGCAGAAGATTAGGGCTAAGAGGGATAACCACACAAATGCAACCAGTGTAAGAAATCAACTAGCAGATGGTGGTAATGCTGAATTTTCAGAATCCCAGTGCCTCTTTCTGGATTTCAGCATGTTGTGCCATCTAGTATCTATAGACAGAGTAGTCTACAGTTCTGTTCTTCTCAGATCTGTGTGCCAGGATTTGGACCTTGCTCAAAATAATTCTAAGTCCCAGCTTTGGAAAGCTACTAATGTCATTCCTGTAATAGAATGCAAGAAATCAGTCAGTTGTTTGGGGAGAGCAGGAGAGGTTTAGTCAAGGCTGTGAAATATGTGTCAATATGATCAAAAGTCAGAAGAAATAAATCTGGGAGATAATTTGGGGATTCTTTTCTAGTTTGTTGGCACTCTTCTTCCCCTCTCTGCAGACTGCTAGTCTACCTAAATACACCCTGCAGTTCCCTAGCTTTCAATTCAGTGCACAGCCACTGATACATGGATCAGTCATCTTTATTTATATGAAGGTCCCTCAAAGTCTGGTATGTTTGAGTTTTGCATCGAGAAACAACCTTGGTTTACATTCTGCTCACAAACTTACAGCAAAACCTGAAATGAGAATCCTTTCTTCCCTTTACCTTCTGTGTGCATTGTCTAAAAAGTACTTCAGCCTTTCTGTGGAGATATACTGCTAGCTTGATAGATGTTACTCCACTAAAAATCCTGCAGAGAAAATAGGCTGCTTAATGCCCCTGTCAGGTTTGCATTGCAGGCTGTTGTCCACATTCCCTATTGCTCTGGTGCTTGGCATGTCTGTGCACTGAGATTCTCTTAAACTCTGTTGATTGAGTCTGCAGAAAAGCAAGTCTCTTTCATTTAAGTGTGTTGTATAAGATTATGTATCTATAATATATATAAAACAAAATGCATAGAAGATGTGTGCACATCTATATGAGCATATAGACACATCCACACATATATATTCTAGCAGTTGATCACCTTTAAGCCATGATACATTACTGTTCTCTCCAGTATCCTCATTATAAATTGCTTTCAAGAATAATTTGCTGGAGGAAGACTTGTGTAGGCCTTGTGTTAACATAGGCAGCCTTTAAGCCTGATGAAGGAGAAATTAAAAAGAGAAATTTGTCTTTTGATTGCAAAGGACAGCTTTGAAAACATAAGAAAATGTAAACAAACAGCAGGGTGAAAAGGAATAATTACTTAGTCTGGTCTCCTGGAGAGGAGGCAGTGTTTTGAAATACATTCCTTCTCAAGCACTTTATTTCACTAACAGCTAACACATATATACACTGTTCTCCAGGGGCAGATCTTAACAGGTGAGCGTGCTGGATGGACAAGCTAGTCATAGTTCTAAGGGGCTGCCAAGGAAGGTAATTTCCTCTGTGACTGTTGTCATGTCTTTCAGGAGAAATGCAGCATATTTTTCTATGTGTATTGGTACACAGAGAATAAATAAAACAATATGAAGCCAAATTATTGGGAAAATGTCTGCTAACCACACCTTAGTCTCCAGATAGTTGTGTAAGTGTTGCTTGCAGATCAGTATGAAAAAGCAGTAGGTAGCTGCAGGTGCTGTCAGGGCTGAAATGGGTGGTAGCAGAAGACATGATATGTCTGTCCTTTCACTAACCAGGGAAAGCACCCACTGCACTCTTCATCCCCACCCCTGGCCTGACCCTTACTGCATGGTTGGGGCAGAAGGTTGCATTTGTTGCCATGCTCTGGCTGCTGTGAGTGGGTGCAGGGCTGTCTGTTTTGTCCTCAGGCTGTGCCCCTTGCAAGCTTTGCCTGTCTTGTCATCCCTTTGTTGGTTCTTGGCTCTCCTTCTTGCTGTCCTTATACTTACTTTTCTGCATGCCAATCTCCCAACTAAAAAGATGGCTCCTAAATATTTTTCCCCTGTTGTTGCCAGTCTTCATGCACCTGTAACCAGACTTAGTGTTTCTCATGCTGTTACCTGGTTAATCTCAGCCTCGTATGTTATTGCTCATACAGACCCCGACATTCCTTCCAGTCACCTCCAGAGTTTGGGTGTTTCTCATTGAACTCCCCCTGAGCCACCTGGAGATCCAGCTGTCCCTTCCTGAGCTTCTGTAACTACTTCTGTAAACTTTTGCCATACAGCTTTCTGAATAAGCTGCAGTCTCCTCTTTCAAAGTCCAGGGTCATTATTCTCTTAGTCATCATCCTAATTTCTTCTAGGATCTTGAGCTATCTTTTCTCACTCTGCAGCCAAGCTGGCTATTGACCTTCACTCACCTTAGAAATGACTGTACTTGCATATGCATGAGTAGCAGTTCCAGTAGAGTGCCTGTCAGAGTTGGCTAAGCCAGCTAACTTGGAGAAAGGTTTTTTAATGCACTCTAGAAAACCTTGTTGCTTGTGCTCTTCTGTGTTGCCCTCTGAGCAGGTGTCAAGGTGGCTCAGTTACCAAGGAGCTCCAGTATGGAGCTGCCGTGTGGAGGTTCCTTTTCCTTTTGCAAGGAAGGCCACATCTTGGTCTTCTAAATTATTAGATTGCAACCATGACATTGTCATTGTTCTCCTTCTCTTTGGTCCTGACCCAAACTCTTGAATAGCTTCGCCCTCATTATTAATAGAGTTCCAGGCATTTGAGCTCCTTAATGTAGAGGAGGAATAAAGCTGGCTGGTAAAGTAAATATCACTGCAAAAGCAATTTCTTTGTTCATTTTGCTTATTAATCAGACCATCTGGAAAGCCTGTTAGTTCAGATTTGTGTCATTTCAGTTGATGTGATTTCTCCTGTTTTCAAACGGTTGCTCATCCTGTCTTCTGAAAACATTTTAAATGTTAAATGTGGATGTAGCAAATATTGCAAGGCAAGTAATCCATATTTGTTTTCTTGAAATAGCTTCTGGGAGTATTTAACCTTTTTCAACCTATTTTAAGTCTTTGTCTAAACCTGTTCTACAGTAAAAGTAATCTCTGTGCTGTGTTTTTATGTGTTCAAATCATTCTGAAGAAGTTCACTAATGGAATATGTCTGTATTTAGTAAATGTAGTAAGTTAATGTTAGACTGAATCAGTAACTTGTGTAAAATTGTTGTGCAGCAGTACAGCAGATGTGACCTCAGATTCTTTATGGCTGGGTCGTATTTTAAAAAGTACTAGCAATCTGCTAGGAGCAGATTAGGAACATTTGTCACACTTAAAAATGTAAAGATTTTATTGGTCTTATATTTGTTTTTTTGCAAGAGTAGATTTTGCTTCAAGTGTCTTAAGATTTGGTCTTTCTAAAGAGTTGAGACATGTCCAGCTTTTCTCTCAGTCCAGTAGAGGTGAAGTAACCATGTTAATGTAAACACACTCAAGGTCTTTGTATAAGCACAATTAACAAACCTTAGAGGAGGCAGTATTTTAAGTCTGTTACACCATTCATTTAAATTCATTTAAAAAAGTTTATTAATGTTTGACCTTCATTATTCACTAGAAACAAAAATTGTATTCTCCTTAGAGCCATACAGTGTTATTTCTTTGCAGTTTTACTCTTTTAACTTGTTTACTGAAAGTGCTTGTGAACTTGTTACTAAATTAAGAGAGGTACTTGAGCATTGTAGGTCATTTGTTTAGTTACTTCTATACATTCCCTAATCAGTGTCAGGGAATGCTGATGTCTGGCCACCTTGGTTTCAGTTGAGGAGTAGAACTGTCAGCTGTACTTTGACTTACAGTAGCAGAGCACTCCCTTGGTTTCAGTATTGCCTTTAGAAGCTGATTTCAAATGTCTTTCTAGAAGAGCTTGCTCTTAAGAAGTCATTGCATTCACCAAAATACGAAACACAATTATTTGGTATTGTCAGCTGAATTTATGTTGCCATTTAAAGGCTACCATAATCTGAGGACTATGTAAGTGTTAGTGTGTTTTTAGTGTTGTCTGTTAGGATTTATGAAATCTCAGTAAATAACTGCTTTTTGTCTTTATCAGAAGACCCTGCACATTTCTTGTTCCAGATGAGTGTGTGAAATAGTAGCACTAAAGTAAAAACATAGCTGTAACTTCAGTCATAGTAGGATTGTGGTCTGAGTGGCATCTAATGAATTATTGAAAACTAATAATGCCCTTTCTAGTTTATGAAAACTGGTTCATAGTTTGAGTCATTTCCGGATGACTGAACTATAGATTTGGCAAATGATTAAGAAGTAGTTTCTAAAGAAATTGTCAAATGTTAAAATATGGGGAAGCTTTTAGCAGTAGTAGAATTTCCAGATTGTCCCAGATTTTTCTCCATTTGGAATGTGCTATGAAAAAGAGGCAATAATGAGCCAAAATGCTGACATTTGTTTGAGAAGTTATGTAATTAAAAGTATCAGGGGATTGTTTGCAACACTTTGTTTAAGCTTGTCTACTATTATTGTCTTATCAAATAAATTTGACCTTCTCTCTCCCTTACGTCTGTGTTCTTTTGGTTCAACTATTTTGAATTCTGATAGCACTGGGCTTTTTTGATAGGCTTGTTAAACAGCATAGAAAAATCTGCCAAGACTAACTGACAGATAAGACATCAATGCGGTACAGCAGTCTGGAAAGTGGAATTTAGTATTTGAATGAAAAAAAAAAATCTGTGGTGAAGTCTTGTCCACATCACGGGCTGCTCTTTCTCTCTGTTTTGTAACTTTTGCTGAGCTGAGAATAGTTTTTCACCTTGTCAGACTTTTCTCTGCATGTGTGTTCTTGATCTTTGATGCTAGCTCTGGAGGTATAGAAGAAAAGCTCCGATAAAATCAGAGTTTTCTACCCTGTGTACCTTGTGCCTGTCTGCTTGAGAAAGAAGTGAACACTGTGTGGTTGCCATACAGTATTGCTGCTTGCAGTGCTTTGTCAACACTTGACAGCAATACTTTATGTAGAATAATGTGAAATCCAGACAAGCAGAAAAGGGTTTCTCTTGCAAAGGATTTGATTTTTGCAACTTCAACCCCTTGCTGAAGAGATTGAATGCAGCAATCTCTTGATGTGTGTTTTATTGTGCCTGGCATTAAGGCCCAGTTCCAGGTTTGAATGGCTTCCAGCTGCTGCAGTGAAGCATTACATCTGCTGTTTGGTTATTTCCATTACAGTTAGTCAATAGGCCAAACATTAACACATCATTTCATTGCAAAGGTAATTAGTGTTTGCTGTCAAACAGTAAAACAAGTTTAAGATTGCTAGTTGCTCCAATTTCAGCTCCCAGTGGTGTTGAGTTATCGTCTCAGCAATGCACTGTCAGTAAATGTGCAAAATACACTGGATAAAAACTTCCTTTGATCCTTTTTCATAAAGTTCTATTTGTTTTGTTATTGCTGTTAATTGCATGTGGAACACTGCTGAATTATCAGAAACACTAAACCAAAATCTTTACATTAAAAAGAAACTTTATTTGTTGAAAGATTTGTTCTTTATCCTAACAGTGTGGATTGCTTTTTGGGTTTGTGTCTACTTTTCAGTGTTTTAACCTGTGGCTGATACCAAAAGTGCCCTGTTTAACCACAGGTGTGGTTACATTTAGGGGTTTTTTGTTTGTTATTTAAGCTGGGCACTCCTTTTGACTACCCTGTCCCACTGGCTACTGTTAAAAGTTCAAGGCTCTCCAGGGCCTACAGTGTACTCTTGGTGCTCTCCAGTATCTTTTGGGTGCTTCATGGACTGTTTATAATGACATGTCTGCCAGGTAATATGGATTAGGTATTTCTCCTGTGCTATAACTCGGGTTCCTTTCAAAGGCTGCATAGTGAAAAGAAGAAATAATGCTATCTACTTGAACATCATTGAGAGGAGAGGTGGTGTATAGCTGGGCATGGTCTGGGTTGAAAGAGGCTGCTCTTTGACAGTTGTGGGTGCCTGTGTGTATTTGTAGCCAATGTAGTTGGTTAAATCCTTTATTCCTTTGTTAAATGCTTGTACAAACACCCAGTACTATGTTCAGGTCTGTATCATGGGTTCTCTGTGTGTTCTTTGCACCAGTACTAGTGTCGCCTCACATTTTTTAATCACCTAATGAGAAGGCTCATGAGCTCTGAAAGAATTGCCTTTTTTTTTTTTAAATTTGGATTTGACAGGATCAGGTGTAGTAACAGGGGACAATGACAAAGTTTACTGAAGACAATTGGAGTCAAGGTATCTGTTCCCATGCAGTGCTTTCCAGTATTGTTGCTAGAGAGGATTTTTTGCTTTTTCTACAATTTTTGTCCCTTCATGTAATGCTTATTAGTATAACTTTGAATTTCCATGAATAACTGGGTAAACCAATAATTGCTGGCTTTGTTAGTTACACATGCCTTGGAGTAAAGCCTTGCTGTAGAGAGGGCGAAGCAGGTGAAATTGCCTTCATGGGAGAAATGTCTTTCCCTAGCTTTTTCTACAGTTAGCGATTCATCCATACCATGTTTGTTTTCCTGATCTCTCAGTCACTGTGAGGTCAGAGGGGATAATGCTCCAGGTGTACTTCCAGTAGTGAAGGACACTTGACAGATCAGTGTTATCTCAGTTCTTGACCTTAAATCCATGTGTTTTCCATACCGGATTACATTGGTGTTTCTTCCACCATGTTTTATTGTGAATCATAGATAATTAATTGTCTCTTATCTACAGTTTATCGGCTTCTGTGTTTGTTTTCCTTCCTGGGAGGCTTGTAATTGAGAATTCTCAGTTATTTCATTTTGCTTCCTCTTCCAATGTTCATGTGTATTTTTCATGCTGGATTTTTCTAAACATGTTGATCAAAATGTATCAACATGAATTATTGTAGTTGAAATTGATTCACTTGAGCCATCAACAAGGGCTTCAAATTTAGTCAAATGTTGTGTGTCTACCTTTTAAATTAATTTATTTGTTCAATTCCATGCTTTAGATCTCTTGGTCTTGCAATGGCACCTCGTGTGAGATTTCTTCAAAGAGTTCGGAAACAGCTGGAGGCAGCCAATGGGACAGACCACTTGGAAGAGACAGAGCAGAATGAAAATACCCTCACCTTGGTAAACAAGGAAACAGTGGAGAAATCTGGGACTAATTTCAGTGGAAAAACATCTGTTAATAAAACAAAAGAAAAGCAGAGAAGAAAAGAAACTGAGGAATGTTCTGCTTCCAGTGGAAGTGCTGAGGAGAGTGGTGAGTCTGAGGATGAATCCGAAGAGCTGTCTGAGGAGGAGGAAAAAGAAGTTCGTGTACCTAACAGGGTACCAAACTCGGACTCCATGCAGTTCTTTGAAGATGATGATGACAATGATGATGATGACGATGATACTGAAGGTCTTGATTTGCTGACAGTGAAACAACGGGATGTTTTTGGTGTGGAAGCTAAGACTAATCCAGCACCGGTAAGTGCGCTTTATAGGAAGGCTCATGAATCTTAATCATTTTTTATTGGACTTGCTCCAGGAAGGGAGGAGAGGAAAAGAGGAAATTCTGCTCTTAGCAGAATACTCGCTTGAAGCTGGATGCATTGTGCATATGTATCAGGCGTCATAAATACTCCCAAAAGATGAGTGGTGTGACTTAGCTTTTATCATTTTTTGCAGTTAGCATAAAGTACTTTTACTTGCATAATGAATATCCTCTTACTTGCTTTAATTTATGGATAATGTGACTTGAAAACCCGGGAAATTTTGGCAGTTTCCATTCTTATCACTTCCTAATTTGCTTATACCTCTCTAAATAGCTGCCACTTTCAGTAATAATTTTGATGCTGAACTGTGGTTTATAGCACTGGGAACCGAATTGCAATACACAATGAGCCACTTCCTGACAGAAATCACAGCAGAACGATCTTTACAAAAATGTAACCATTAAGCAATGACTTTAAATTTCAATCAGACCATTGCTATTAAAAATTGAGCTAGTGTCAAACAGAGAGAGGAAGTGCATGTTTCTTGTAAGGCGTGGTAATAAAGGTTTATTGAAAGTATGCATGTAAATCTTTAATTTCCTTGGCAAGTAGCTTTATAATTTGGATTTTTTTGTCGTTGGTGTTCTGAGAAATATTTATTTCTTTTAATTTTTAGGTACAGTGTTACATTAAGGGTGGTTCTGTTTTTTTAATTTTTTTTGTAATTTCTGTAAAGCAGATTTGATATGTGCATATTGTGATTTTTTTTTTTTTTTGGTATACCCTTTGATATCTAGCAACTGTATTTCTGTGGTAAAAAGATACAAGTGAGATAGCCATCTGGTTTGGCAAGGTGTTTTTCTGAATTTAGACGCGTTCAAGGGAAGCCTCCTGTTAAGCAAAGTATTTATTTTTCCAACTGCTATTTAAAATCTTTCTTTTTCTGGGCTGTTACTTAACACGGGACACTTACCATGACCTTGAAGCTAATCAGCCCACTATCTGCATTAATAAACAGCATCTTTCCTTTAGTATGTGGTGAAGTGCATGAACTAGTGTTATCAGCTCTGATTGTCAGAGATGAGCAGCTGCACAGTAATCTGACTGCTGCGTGCACTCTCTGCACTACTATGAGGAGGCTGACACAGGTTGCAGTCTCATCTGAGAAATGTGGAAAGAGAGTTAAATTCCTGTTCCTGTTATTCTAAGCCTGAGTGGTTCTGCCCAGATGTGGCCACTGCCTGGCAGTAGCTTGTATTTATTAATAAATTTCAGTTTCATGTAGAAAAGAACTTTGTGTTTTAAAAATAAAGCACAGTAAAAGATCTGTATCTCATTTAAAGAATGATCATCTCATGGCTTTCTTACTGCTACCACCATTTTGCATGGTGAAATACACAGACAATTTTGTGCTGTTTTTAATATGTTGGAAAGTTTTGTTCAGGGAATGGTAAAAGGTCAAAGTTTGAGGTAAAAGAATGAACAGAAGAAATTGTATTAAAAGTGTGAGCAATTTAGAAAGTAATTCGTAACCACATTGGGTGACTTTTTAAAAGTTTTTCCGCATGAAACATTTATACATTAGTTTATGTTCAGGCCACTCAGACACTTTCTGTGATAGCATATGGATTAACTGCAGTACGGGTTAGTAGTTCTTGTTTGGTGTGCAAGTGTGGAAGACTTTGTATCACCTAGAAGCTCCTCTACATGGAGGCATAATAACAAAATTTTTAGTTATTCTTCTGAGCAGCTGTGAACAAAAACGAGGAAAGTTTCAAGCTGTATCATTAAGAACTTAAATTATATTTAAATAAACTCTTGCAAAAATGCCTGTGGTAGTGAAATATGTGGTTTTTAGAAGTAAAAATGCAGAGCATACTCTGTTTAACTTGATCAATGCATATAGGAGTGTGGGGTTTATTACCATATTATACAGTGGAAATTACTGATAAATTGCAGAGTGCTTTAAATGTAAGGGTTCTATTTTTAGTAAGAATAAGAGAATAAAGGTTTCTGTCACTAACCTTAGTCACTAAAAGTGAGTAGTTTTAAAGTTTTATTATAGAAATGCAACATAGTAGAAATCACACAAAAAGACTTGGACATTGTGCACTTTTTATTTCACGTATCTCAGCACCTCATTTTCTGCATGTTAAGACAAAATTGATAATGTGCAACAGTTTTTGTATTTTTTCCCCTATTCTTTATTTTCTGGATAGAAGTTCTGAAGTGATTATTATTGCATTAAGATGGATCAGTTAATATTTAAAAGTTAGCATTCTGAGGTGTGAGAAGCACTGAGCAGTGTGGATTCAGTTTTCCTGTTGCTTTGTGTTGCAGTGTCCTTCTAGGGAGGACTCAAGAACCAGTTCGCTGCATTTCTAGGATGAGGCAGTGCATTGATTAATAGTATGAAAGGCTGCATCAATTAGGAGAGTTTTTTAAAAAATCTGTTCTGTGTGCTAAATAAGATAAGAGTCCTTTGCAAACACACTGGTCATCTAATTGGGGGTTTATGAATGTGCCCACAAAGATTGAATTTAGTTTGCAGTTATGCTTTTAATGTGTGTAATTGATTTTGCATTTTCACTATTCTTGCTTTAGGCTTCTTGTTGACAGCAAAGCAGTCCTGCTGTAATTACTGAGTTCCAGGACATGTTTTGTAAATGGAAACATTAAGTTCAGTTTCAGTTTTTGAATTGCTGTTGTTAGAGACACCATTGCTTCCTCATCTCTGTCTCTACCCTAGTCCCTCCAATGGAAGAAGGAGCAAGGGAAGGTGTTAGGCTGGCTCTTGGTATCCTGTGTGATGTTGTAGTGCCCTGACCTTTGATTACAGGTGGGGTTGGCTCATCCATCTTTGTACCAAGCAAAAGGAATGGGTCAAAAAGAGTAGGAGTTATTTAAACTGATGATGGACTAGAAGGGGATTTGCAGGATTTTTGTAGAACAGTTTGTTTTTGATGAATGTATGTGGTACCCAGCCTAAGAATGGAAGAGGTTATGGTGTGAAGTATGACACATCTAGTGTTAATCCTTCTAACAGTGTGACTTGTGGCTCAATTCCACTCTTTCCCTTTCTTGTTTTGTGTCCCTTGGCTGCATGTGTACTCTGTCTCTGTCATTTTGTGACAACATATATGAAAGAAAAATTTGTTCTCTGCATTGCTGTGTAAAAGGAGAAACCTTGGATAAGGGAAAGACCTTGGCAGATACTGCAATTTTGTTGAGCTTCCTAGCTCATTTTTTTTAAGAGATAGTCACTGGCTGCTCTATTTATGAATTTTACTTCAATATGTCAGGATTTTTAGCTGGTGGTATAACTCATGGGACTTATTTAGATAAGTACAGTGTTCTTATGCATAAAAAGAAGGTCAGCTATATGCATAGAGCCATTAGTAGATAGGCAGTATTTAGCTGTTGCGTTAACATTATGGAAATTACTCTTTTAAAGTGCATTTAACAGTATTAGCAGTATTGATGCTGCAAAGACTGTAAGTACTCCCTGGTTACAAACTTTGTTTCTAATGCTAATTTTATGAAACTGCTTTTTGCATTTGGCAGTCCAAAGGCTACACTTGTTCAACTTCTATCATTATTTATTTTGAGAACTATGATTAAACCTGTAATATTTTTTCTAGGTTTTTTTTATACTTTAATTTTAGTCAACTTTTCAAACATATCGCATATTGTCAGACTTCTGCTCTTGAATTTTCTGTTTCAGCGTGGCAAATACTACATTACTGAGTTCTTAGGATTGCTCTGGCTTCCTCCCTGCTCCCCCATCCCTTGTTTTATGGGCTTCTGAAACTTCTCAAGTGTATTCAACAATCACTGCTTGGAACACTGCAACAAGCAAAAGCATACAGGGGGCTGCCTTGAATAGTACTTGCAGGTTGCTTGGAGTTAATCTTGACTCTTGAAGAGCCTGCTATTTGAATGTTGTGGCTATGGAAGGAAATGATTTTATATGCCATGATTCTGTCTGACCTACCTGGCTTGCCTTGCAATCCATTATCATTACATACAATTAAATTTTCTTTACTTCTCAAACACATAAAACAAACACTGTAAACTGACATGTTATGACCTGGATATGTACCTATTGATAAAGCAGGAAAGAAGAGCCAAAGGTAAATCTGCCTAACTACTGATTATGCACAAGTCAATACCAAGAAGTGGAGAGTGGTAGCTCCTTGTAATGTGGACTTTGCACATTACATAGATGAAGGAAACGTCATTTAATATGCACCAAAATGAGGACATAGTCCCCTGGAATTTTCTTCTGTGATGTTGAGAAGAAAGCCTGTTACACTCCAGAGAAATCAAAATTAATTTTCAGAGATGTTAATTATCTAGATTGCTTCTCTTACATTGTCTTTTTTTCTGAATGGGATTTCTTTCCTCCTGTTACATATTGTGAGAGAGCTTTTCACCACTCTTATGTTTATATACTACTTTTGTTGGCGTGAAACATCTTATTGTTCTTCTCACTACCTCTTACTAGCTATTATTCTGATGCTTTCATATTAATATATTTTAAACAGTTGACTTTGTCTCCTTGAAGCTTTTCAGGGGGACAGCAAGATAAAAAATGCCCAAAGGATGGAAGACACCAGCAAGCTGGCTGGCTCAGGTAGTGGCATTTCCCTTAGGGGTAGCCTGCTTTGCTCCTGCTGTTAGTGGTGTGTTGTGTCCAAGAGAAGAAAGCTGCTCCGGGCAGCCCGCTGGCTCTAAAGAGAGCATTATTCCTTGGAGACATGTTGCAAAGCTAGCAGTCTGGCAGAGAAAATAGAGAAGTTACTTATTTGTAAGTTAAATAAAAGTCAATAGTGTGATGCATTACATACCATGAAATCTCCTTCCTCAAGAATGTAAGTGCTTTAGGTTCTCAGCCCAGTAACAGAGTGCTTATGTATTTCTAGTTGAATTACAGCAAGTAATGATTTATGTGAAGAACAAAATATTTGAATACAAGTGAACTAGGCTTACATTTGGATGTCAGCCGACGTGCTTCAAGATTCCAGTGTTAGAAAAAATTATCAGCCATGAATGGAGATGAAACCTGCTGGCAGTACCTCAAGCCTCTTTATGCAGAGCAGCCACCACAGAACAGACTACAAAGTGAATGGAAAATTTTAAAGAAATCACATTTTCTTTCAATGCAATTTCAGTAACTTCAATGCAACTAAAACTTATTTTTTAAGGATGTTTATGATGTCCAGTTTTACGTTCTGTGTAGTTTTTAAAAGTCTTGTTCTTCAGGTGTGCTTCTGTGAGTTACAAAAAGGACAGACCAAAACTATTTCCTTGTTTTCTTGGACAACTTTGGTTTTTGGATTTGCAGAAAAGTTCATTCCCCTGGCTCTATTTTTGAGTAGAACATTCATGGCTTGCTTGCTAGATTAAAGTGTGCAACAGAGGCTTTTCAGGAAGTCCCTTGTAAAAACCCATTACCTACATTAAACTCCAGCTCCATAAATCAGTCATTGTTTTAGTCTGTCTTTGTTGCTTTCTCAGGTTGGCTGTTTTAGCACCCTTCTGCTGTCTCTACATACATATTCAGATTTCTCTCTAAAGATTTCTCTTTCAATTGCATTTTTACCAATTTACTAAGGACTTCTGTAGTTTATGAAAAATTCACTGTAAGTACTTAGGTGTCTCGTACTATAAGACAGCACTCCAGGTATTTGTGCTAAATGCTGTGATGCTTAGGTTAATTTAAAAAATCTACAATTGGAAGTCTCTGAGGTACTGGCAGGCTGTGTAATTGAAATAAATAAATTTGCTATATAGCTTTTAAAGGATATCTGCTCAAGACAGTCATCCTAAATACTTTAATCATGTTTAAAGCCTGGATCAAAATACATGGTTTTTATGAATATGAATTTTATTTGTTCTATCTGCCCTTGTCACAGGTATTAGCTTTCTGTATCATAGGCTATGGAGTACATAATTCTGATGTGCTGGGCTTTGCTTCTGTGGAAAATTTGACATGTTGGGGTGCTTTTAAACCACTGTGAGTGAGCGGATTTTTGATGCATACAATCCATCCTCTTGGCGTTTGTTACTCTTGTAAATAGGAATCACTTGTAGAAAGATGGTAGATGAGTAGGAAGCCTGCTTTGAACATTTTTATTGAAGATACTTGAAAGGAGCTGGGAAGGGCTTCCCTAGGTCTGGTGGGAGTTATTCGCAAGTCAGTGGCTTTTCCAGCTGGCTGGTATGTGCTGCTTGCCATTATAGCAAGGGATGTTGACAAGTTAGTAGGCACTGCAGCACACTTCTGAACTAGGCAGTGCCACCTGTTTGTTTCAGTTACTAAGTCATGAGTTATGCCACCTGAAGCAGCCTCACAAGGTGCCTTCACTCAGCAGGACCACATCATTTACTGTCTTAAGGAGAGGAGGCTGTTTGGCAGCTTGTGTCTGTGGCTGACTTCACTGAAGTACTATGAAACTAATTTTTAATAATCTGAGTTTTGAACCTGAACTAGAAGGGACACTAAGCAAGTTCCTAGATGGTACAAAACTGGCAGGAGCTGCTGACTCCCTCCAAGGCAGGGAGGCCCCGCCAAGAGACCTCAGTAAACGAGAAGACTGGGCAATGACCAACCAGATGAAGTTCAAGAAGGGAGATTGCTGGATTCTTCATCTGGGATGGGGCAACCCTGGATGTATGGACAGACTGGGGAGTGAGATGCTGGAGAGCAGAGCTGCAGAAGGACACCTGGGGGTCCTGGTTGTTGGACAAGTTGGACATGAGTCAGCAGTGCCCTGGCAGCCAGGAGGGCCAACCCTGTCCTGAGGGCATCAGGCACAGCATCACCAGCTGGGCAAGGGAGGGGATTGTCCTGCTCTGCTCTGCCCTGGAGCAGCCTCACCTCCAGTGCTGGGGATAGTTCTGGGTGCCACAATGTAAGAAAGACATCAAGGGGTTAAGAGAGTGTCCAAAGGAGGGCAGTGAGAATGGTGAAGGGTCTGGAGCTGTATGGGAAGTGGCTGAGGTCACTTGATGTGTTCAACCTGGAGAAGAGGAGACTGAGGGGAGACCTCATTGCAGTCTACAAGGTCCTCATGAGGGGCACAGGAGGGGCAGGCACTGATCTCTCTGTTGGTGATAGGACCCGAGGGAATGGCCTGAAGCTGTGTCAGGGGAGGTTTAGGTTGGATATTAGAAGAAGGTTCTTCACCCAGAGGGTGGTTGGGCACTGAACAGGCTCCCCAGGGCAATGGTCACAGCACCAAGACTGGCAGAGTTAAAGAAGTGTTTGGACATGTTTCTCAGACACATGGTGTGACTTGGGGATGGTCCTGTGCAGGGCCAGGAGTTAGAGTCTGATCCTTGAGGGTCCCTTCCAACTGAGCAAATGCTGTGATTATATAATCTCTCCAGGTCATTGATGGTTTGTGCTGTACAGAGTGCTCTGAGCAGGCTGGACTATTACTTGCATGCTCAGGTTTCAGCATCGGGTGCAAATTCAGGCTGAAATGAGGCATGTGCTTTATCTTGCAGCTGAATAGACCCAAAATGACTCAGAGAGATGCATGGTCTTGTATGTCAAGAAATGTTAGTGTACTGTATGACTTGAAATAATTCACTAAAATCTTATTCATTTAATACTTCTAGTAGGTTACTCAAGCCTGCAGTAATACTCTCAGTTTTAATTGTTCTTTATCGCTGATTTATAGCTTTGTTTAATATATTGCAGCAGTTTCATAGATAAGGGTGAATGAACAAAATACTCTGCATTAAATCTGCCTAGTTTTAATCAATATTCTCTGAATCTGTAGGATTTGTAAATTATTAAAATGTCACAGTTTCCTTTAAAGTCATTAGTCCCTGAATGGTTGCTGAGCAATGGTGTTGGAAGTATTTATAACTATGACATAATTTTGGATAAGTGTTCTAGAAGTGGAATGCTAAAATTGTGAAATGGTACTAGAAATTAAACAACACAAATATTTAAAGGAAATGCTGCTTCCTGAAATAGTAATAATGCAGACCAACTAAGAAGTATGTATCTGGAGTCTTCCGACTCTCTGTCAGCACAGTTAAAATGACAAGAATTATTCTTTATTGTATACTGTCTTCTCTGATACAGACATCTGCTACTGTTAGCATTGCTTAACAAACTACCCATGTACATTTAAAACAATATTTTGAGTCACGTTTCTAAATTTGTATCTGAGCTGTGTAATTTTCAGATGGAATGGTTTGATAATTTGAAAATAAAATTTGTGGGTGATGATTCATCAGCTGTTAGCCAAAGTGAGTACTGGAGTAATTCATTACAGTATCACTGATATTCTGCAGATTGTCATTTAATGGCCATTTTAAAAAGGAAAAATGTGTGCAGTGTGTTGTTTGGGAATAGTGACCTACTGACTGACCAGGGGCTAGGAAATCTGCTTGGTTGCATGGAGCATGTTTCTGTGAGATTGTGGTTTGTCCCAGCTGTGAGGAGTTGTACTGTTGGCATCCCAACTCAGATGGAGTCTCTCACCTTCTGCAGCCTGGTCTCTCTGCTCCCCATCTTGGATAAAGCAACAGCTGCATCCTCTGGGGATAAAATTCTCTGAAAGGACCACTACTTTGAAAGAGTGAAAGGAAATTAAACCAATTAAGACTGTATCCTTTAGCTTTATTTCACTAAAAAACAAATTAACTATAAATGCCTTTGGGCTAGCCTGGTGGGGAAGTCTTAGAGGTCTTCTCATTGTTCATTATCACACTGTTCCTGTGGTGGTTTTCCATTTATTTCAGTGCAGTAGTTTCTCTCCTTTGCCTGAGCTACGTATGTGTTTGTTCCTCTTGGTAGAAATCTTCATCTAGCTGATGCTCACTGCATCTAGAGAAACTGCTTTGCCTGCTCCTTATGGCCCATATGTTATGTGTGGACCTCTGTGAAGTAATAGGGTTGTGCTTGGGAAGAGAGGTGGCTGGCAAACATGCCTGAAGAAAATGGGGTGCCTTAGTAAATCCCTCAGAAAAGCATACAGATCTGTGTACTTGAGTGGGAAAACTCATGGGAAAACAAAAGGACATGGGTAACTCTTTGAGGAGCTGAATGGCAGTGTAATTTCCCTCAAATTTGTCCCCTATGTGACCAAGACCACAAAACATTTTTAAAAACTGTCTTTCATGGTATTTTTCTATGGTAGTATTGACTATGCTTCTTGCAGAGAGACTGTGCACGTGGGCCACTGGAGAAGAAAAGCCAGTGTCAAGCCATGAAGCCACTAGTACTGTGGTTTTTAAAACTAGTTTTACCTGCTAGCAGAGTAGAAGAGGAGTGTGTCTGAGGTACTTGTGCAATGCAGATCTTGCTGTGAGTGCTCTGGGAAGGGAACACAAAACAATACTTATTTAAAATAGCTAGTACTGACACCGTTCATTTTGAACTGGAGTTGCTGAAAGTGCCTTTCTTGTTTCCATAATCTCCACATTGAGCAAAATTAATATTAGTTGATGTTTTGTTTTTGTTGACTCTTACCCGAGTCAGAGAGGGACAGTCACAGAACACCAGGTGTGTGGTAGCAGCTTTACACCAGCTTTGCAACAGAGACCACATCTTGCTGAGCATAAAATGACAGTTTGTCTCCATAGGTCTGTATGCATATACATGTCATGTATATACCTCTTACTTCTGGGAAAAATACTGTTTTTGCAGTATTTGTTTCTCCCCTGTAAATACATACAATTCTAGTCTGACTCCTGTGTCTGTACTTCTGGGTGATATTCTTGAATTTGACTACTTCAGGTCTCATCAATGCAAAGCAGGGGTCCTGGGGAGGTCACAAATCCCAGTGTTAGTCCCAAATTGTTGTTTTTGGTTGTTTTTTTGGTTTTTTTTTTTTTAATGGAAGGCGAGAGAAGGGCAAGCTTTTAATCCTAAAATGTATATTAGCAGCTGCATTAAGCCTTTCCATCTGAGCCTTGTTTGCATTAAGATGCATGGAATACCAAAATGTACTTCAGCCATAGCTGCTTACATGCTTGTAAAGCCGTAGGCACTTGTTCTGCTGGATTCTGTTACATTCCAACCACAGGAACTCACTTATGTGGGCTTCCAGAAATGGGTAATTTCTCAGTTTCTGTATTTTGAGAATAGCCTGCTGACCTAGAATTGCATCATTTCTGCTAAAGAACTCCCTGTGAACTGTTGCTATCATTTCCTGTGATGTCTACTTGGTGTGAGATTGAGTATGGGAAGAGGGCAACTTCCAAGGAGTCCCATGAAAGTTTATGTGTCCTGGCTCACAGATGAGTGCTGTATTTGCAAGGCAGGTTTTTTCACTATGTTTTCTCATGTCTTGTTTCTTGAGGTTTTCACTTCAGGTTTGAATTTGAGACTCACTTGACATGTAGATGGGAAGCATAATTGCAGACTAAAATTAAAACTTCGAGTCGTTGTTTTCATGGTGTTTTAATTGGCATTTGTGGAAGAATGTTACAGTCTCAGATAAAATAAGGGTTTTTATTTGTTTTTTAACAGCTTTGGGCTATAATAATTTGTTACTTTCTCTAGCTGTTGTGCCAATAGTTTCCTCAACAATGTCTGAAAAGTACAAATAGGTTATTGTTCATCTATTCATGTTTTTTGTTGGTCACAAAAAGATGAAGCTTTTTAAAAATAAGTATACCATTGGGAATATATTTAGATGCATGCTATGTGCCAGAATGATGCAGAAAATGTAACAGAAAAGGACCAGTAGCAGAAACCAGGAGGTGCTATCAATGATAGGCTGTGTTAGGTTAGTGAGTGTTGATGCAAAATGTATTTTGATAAGTGGATTGAAAAGGAATTCTTATCTCCAGCTCTGGGACACAAATTTTGAGTGGCAGTTTCTAGCACATGTAGTTCTTAAACCAGTTTAGAAACAGTGTTTGAAGATGGAGGTGCATTGTGAAGGAAAGCTTTGTAAGTAGCTGTCACAGAAGCCATTGGGACAAGAGGGGATTGAAGGGAGAAAGGAGAATAAGGTGAGAAACCTGAGCTGAAAGGTGGTAGTTTGGTGTGGGTGTGACAAATCTGTGAAACATCTTCAGAACCTGACCCTTGGGGAGCCCACAGGATACTAAAAGTTAGAGCACCTCTTTTGCACTGATATTTGAATATGTGTTAGTGTGTTGCTCACTGCTACAGTTTGGAATATTGAATATTCTACTTATATGTGGTTTCTTTTTCTACAGCTTTTTAGTGCTAGAGTAGTTGCATGTTATAGATGTAAAAGGAAGTGGTCATCTAGTGTGACTTCCCCAGATGTTATAACTGTGTTGTGTTTTTCAATCATTCCTGTATTGAATGCAAAAATGGAATTTTGTATAAGTGCACCTTACAAAAGGCATCCTTTTTAGGTCTGGAGAGATGAAGAGATTAAAAATCCACCACTATTAGTTACTTTTTCCAGTGGTTTAGCTCATTTGTTCATGTTGTATTGTAGAGGTGGGTATGAAGAATAAAACAGGGGACATAATAAGAGGACAGCAGTGGAGAATAAAGATATTCCAGCAAATATTCCTTTGGCCTGCAAGAGAGACTTTATTTTAGCACAGAGAAGAATGTGAGAAGAAAATGTGATACTGTTATGGAGGAGGTGAATGACATGATATAAATTGAAAATGCAGTGTGCAAATGCAGATTAAGGCAGCTTCTAGCTTATGGACAGTTTGTTGCTGAATGTTAACAAAAGTAATTTGGAAGGCATCCCATAGTTCCTTAGGTGTGGAAAGGACAGTGTGGGAGTTGAAGGTTGTATGTTTTGACTGAGTGAACTTGAGTCGAATTCCTGCTTCTTGTTGGTTCAAGTGTTGTAATTATCTTAACAAGGCAAGCCTTAAAAGAAAGAGAACAATTTTATGTACCACACCTGCAGGTAATTTTTCTCTCTTTGGTTGCAAGATCAGCATTTACTGTAAGTCACGGAAATGTTATGTTTTTATTAACCAGTTTTGTTCTTGTGGCTTCACTTTCCCAATTCCTTTTAAACATGGGAAATTTAAAACATAAATTACTTTGACTTCTCTACATTTTCAAGAAGTATTTTATTCTTTTTAATACAGATGAATTTTTCAGTGGGTCATTGAAGATAATCAATCTTGAAATTTCTCTGTTGCTGCTAATCTTCTTTTATGCTTGGAAAAATAACATGCATATTTTATTTTTCCTTTGAACACTTTTTAAGCACTTACGAGCAATAATACTCCTCTAAAACATTTAATGATGTAATGTAGAATTGCTGCTAGTGATTAAAACCAAGACAGTTATAATGGAATATTTACTGGTTAAATCGAAAAGAGACTAACTGGTAAATAGTGTTATGAGAAACATTAAATTCTTCTAGTGGAAAAACCCTGGAGAATTGGAATGTAATTTTAGCTTGAGTCCTTTATCAAGCATGAGCATCTCATTGAAATATAAGTATTGGCATGTTGTTTTCTTTTTTGTTCATTAGTTAGTGGAATAATAGTTAAAAGGTATTTCAAATTAATGTTGTTGTTACATACTCAGCTTAATGTTGCATGTGTGCTGTGGTCTCCGAAGTGGATAGAGCTGTCCTGCTATCCACCCTGTGCTGCTGTTGGGGTAGGAGGTAATTGATGTAGTTGAAAACTGGTAATTCTTGTCCTGCTTCTGTAGGTCTTCAGCCAGATGAACTCCTTGCCTGTGTGTTGGTTCAGGCATCTCTGATTTCCTTTGCCTTGCAGTCTGTTCTCCAGTATTGGAACTTCTGGACTGTAATATCTACAGAACCCGGCAATTCCTCAGATACTTTCTTGAAAAAAAGCATGTGAAGTACATCAGAAGAGATATTATTTCACATTCTGATTTTCTGCCTGTCTGGACCTTAGGAGGGAATCTAGGAAATGCATTTCCTGCTCATCCAAGATGCTGGCCAGCGAGTTGATGTAGCAAGTGGTGGGAGGCAGGAGCGGGATGGGCTGTGGGAGCTGTGCTGTCGTGGCTGCAGGCTACTGCTGCAGGGAGAGGCTCTGCTGGGCAGGGCTGGGGCTTTGCCTGGTGACTCACTCCAGACCCAGGCTGTAAGGGCTCAAACTGGCACTCAGCCTTGCCCTCTGCCACTAAAGGGGTCGAGCTACCCTGACAGGAGATGTGTGCTGCCTTGGGTCTCATCTCTGTTTGCTGTGCTTTAGCTTTTTTCAGGAACAGAATGCTGCAGCATTCCTCCTCCCCTGAAGGGGTGACTTTGTTACCTAATTCCTGATGGGTTATGGTAACTCTGAAGGTATGCACCCAGTGAGATAAAGGGGCATTAAGTGCAAGGAGTTAAGCATTTAAAGGGGAGGAATAGTACTTGTACTGCGGCTTCCTCTCTCTCTCATGTGAAGGTAATAAGGAAGCTAGGTGAAATAAAAGAAATTAGCAAGAGCAATTTTCCTGCACATATAACTGTGTCTAAAGATTTTACAACTAAAGAATTATTAGCTCTTCTTTTCAGTTACTCATCTGAGCAATGCAGTGCTTCTAAAAGACATACTCCCAACTAAATTTGTTCTTATTTTTGCAGCAGGAAGGCTCAAATCTACATTAAAGTATTTTTTTCAAGATTAAATATAAATTCATAGGAATGTTCAGTACGTATTTGGGAGGTTAATGCTTGTATTAAGTATGCTAACTTTTAAATCTGGGTTATTGATTTTATGGTTTAACCCCAGCTGGCAACTAAGCACCATGTAGCCATTCGCTCACTCTACCTCAGTGGAACAGGGGAGAGAATCAGAAGGGTAAAAGTGAGAAAACCTCCTGTGTTGAGATAGAAGATAGGTAAAGCAAAAGCTGTGCACACAACTAAAGCAAACCAAGGAGCTAATTCACCACTCCCCCTGGGCAGGCAGATGTTCATCCAGGAGAGCAGGGCTCCATAATGCATAGAAGTGACTTGGGAAGACAAAGACCATCATTGCAAATGTCCCCTCTTCCTTCTTGGTCACTCAGCTTTATATGCTGAGCATGATGCCATCTGGTTTGGAATATCTCTTTGGTCACTTGGGGTCAGCTGTCCTGCCTGTTCTCCCTCCCAACTCCTTCTGCACTCCCAACCCACTCACTGGTGGGGTGGGGTGAGAGGCAGGAAAGGCCTTAACTCTGTGTGAACCGTGCTCAGCAGTGACTTAAACATCCCTGCCTTACCAACACTGTTTGCAGTACAAAGCCAAAAAATAACCCCATTTCCACCTACTGTGGAAAAAATTAATTCTACTCCAGTCAAAAGCAGCACACTAGGCTAAAAATGTTGCCACAAAAATCAGTGAAATAGTGAGTATTTAATTTCCAAAAGCCACAACTACTAAATCTGTTTCAGGAGTGAACCCAAACTTCATATTCTTAATTCTCTTACACGTTTCATCAATTCCAGTAGAATTTCATCCTCCTTGAAATGTGGTGGGCAGACACTTGTGATGCACACAAAATGTGCCATATGTTGCTGAAAGCTGTAAATACGTTTGCAAAGAGGTGCAAAGCTCTCAAAGCTCAGTACTGCCTTTACAAATGTCACTGGTCAGGGTTTACCTTGAGAATGTTTAATGAGGTGTCTCAGCATAAGAACGAACCAGTTGTTAAAACAGGGGTGACATGAAGTTTTTCACAAGTATAGCTCTGTGTTTGAGCATGATGATATTAATGTATGGTGACTCAAGTTCTTCAGTCATGAGATATTATATAGTGGTTAAGGACATTTAAGGTGATGGGAGAAACCAGGTTATTTCTAACGATAAGGCTGTAACTTGTTTGTTTTTCTCTATTTGGTTTGTTTACTCTGAGCAAATTCTATGAGCTCAATTTCTGTGCTGTGTAAAAATATTTTTTTTTGTTTACACCTAGGTTATTTAAAATTCATTGAGCAGTTCTGTGTACTTTAATGTCTGGTATTTGTGAGCTGGGTCTTTTCATTTGCAAAATGGTGGAAAATGGTTGAAGATGAAAGCTTAGGTCTCATGGTAGCCTGTAATGTGAGTTTGAACAGTGCATTAAGCTTTTTAAACTTACTTTTTATTTACTATTTTTGTAGATAACAAGGAAGAGCTTTAGATTTTGTCTTTGGAGTTCTCTGAAATCTTTCTGTCCTGCCTAAATCAATGATTTATGTCTGAGATTCACTGTGTTGAGACAAACTTCTGCTGTTCTCCTGTGTTCAGACAAGGGGCTGAAATCTATCAACAAGAGCAGTTTAGGGCTATCTGTCATCTGCTTCTTCCTGCTGTCCTTCCTGGGATCTTGCAGGAGTGTATACCTCCTGTACTCACCCCGTGCACAGCCTGAAAGGGCTTGGTACAAAACAGAAATTCAGCGTTTGTGCTCTGGCACCTGGGACATCTGAATGTCAAACTCTGTCTGATGGAATTGCATACTTCTCCTGTTTTAATAGAATTGCAAGGATAATACAGTTGAAATTCATAGTTGTCATTAAGGATAAGGTCAGCAAGTGGATCAGAGGTGAACTGGAATTAACTCTATTTTCTTTTCACTTGAGTTAATTTACTGATTTTCTAAGCCACCAACCACTCAGGATTCAGTGCATGACTTAAGTTGTGTTACAGGTTGGTATTGTCTTAAACTTCTTTTAAAAAATAGATATGTCTTATGTACATAAAATATTTAACCCTCATGTGATTTATATGTACAAAGTGTATATGAATACAATGTATACAGGTACACTATTCTAGAAAAATAAAAATTTATATGTGTATAATTGCATATATATGTAATTCGTATATGTATGTATATACTTGAAAAAGCTGCTACCCAAATGTTTGTCTACAACATCTTTCCTGAGAAACCTCACTGTTGAGTTCCTGAACACAGCACATTTTATATGGGATTAATTTTGCTAATGCAAATTGCAAGAGTCTGATGATTAAGATATTAGTTTTTATGGTATTTCTTGCAGTCTCAGCTAGGAGTACCAACTCTTAACAGGAATTATTTCATGTTTTGTTTCATAATTACCTGGAAGATGTCCTGTTTCAGAAGGCATCTGGCAAAGGTTGCAGAGTTAGGGTATATCCTGCTCTCAGGCAACTTTGCTTTTGAAGATATTTAATATGATGGTTAGAGAATAAATTCTTTTTTGTACACAAGCTGTGCCTCACTTCTCTTCTGTCTTACTTCTTCTATGTTGTTTTTGTCAGTGCTGACTGTGTGACAAATGCAGGAATTAGCTAACACGGGAGAGTTTCTCACCAGTCAGTCTTCTATGTGCAGAAAGATAAATTTGTGCATTTTACCAGTCTTGTATTTTGTCTGAACGATGATCATCAGATTTTCAGGAAAGAGAGTGACTTGATACCATATTGAGCTCATTTTTATATATATGTAGGGCTGAATGGGAAAGTTTTCCTATTCAGTCTTAGGAGTGGTAGAAGTTCTGAACCACTCTGCAGAAATATTGTAACATAAGCAATCCACCTTATCTTCTGGTGTAGATTGAGAAGTGGAGGATATGGCTGTATGTAGTAGTGAGTAGCTAGACTTGAAGAAAACTTAAGTCATCCCTTTTGGGTAATTCAACCAACATGATTTCCTTCAGTGTATGTGGTTATGGTTAGTAGCTGGAACTTCTGCAGGTGCCCACTGTGCACCAGGAGCAGCAGAAGTGATGTAACTGTTGCTAAGTGGTAGCTCTCATTACTCACAGGGAGGGAAGGGATTGGAGTTCTTTTGGTTTTGTTTTGTTCTAGGCAAGTTTCAGAGAAGGTACTGCTCAACCAAAAGGTGTAGACAGTAATAATATAAAAAAAGTATGTAGGGATAGTAGACTTTAAGAGAGAAGGCAAAATCACACTGATATGCAAAATGGAAGCTTACCAGTGGCAATTAGATTCCTTTTTTCTTTGGGGACATAAGCTAGTTTAAAATGTGTGAATTGGTAATGCTTCACCTTCTTATTGTATTCCTTACTTTGTGCTGGATATGCCAATGTCAGTTAAGCCAGTGAAAACCTACTTCCTGTTTTATCAGAAAGCTGCTGCAGTTGTTATACATTACTTTGTGAACATCTGTCACTTTTAATATTGAGTTGGCAGCCCCCCAAACTAATAATGAATAAATGAATTCTAAGATCTGAATGGGCTGTGCTTGTATTGGAGAGCTTTGGTGGCTAGCTGCATACCCAACAGGCAGCACTTCTAAATACTTGGTCTAGACTAATTAAGTTGTTCTAATAGATGGGGTGTTTATGAAAGCACTTAAAACTTTAGATGAAAGAATCTGCTAACAAACAAACAACAACAAACCCTATCCACGAACTCCCTCTTGATCTTCAAATAGAGGAGCGTTGCTAATCCCAGCTGTGTAATCAGAGTAATGTGCCAGCTGTCCCAGACCTGGATTTGACAGCTGACTGCTGTAGGCAGAGTGACAAGTTGTAGACAACTGTAGAGAGAATTTTTGATAATGTCCGGGGTGGGGGGGAAGATGCATAAAATACTTCTTTTTTAATGGTTATTCAGCACAGAATGAGGAAACACTGAGACCACAGCAGAATCCCTTGCTCTCCACACAATGTATTGGCAATCTGAGTGCATCAAAGTTCTGCATTAAATAATTGTGGTTTTTTGGGAGATGAACTATTCAATTCTTGAAGCTACAAAATGCGTTATTACTTTTTTCAGTGTCTTAAAGGCATTGAGATACACAGGTTAAGGTGGATGAAAAATTTTTGGTAGACACGCAGGTGAAAAAAGGTAACTGCTTGAGAAGGAGAGAAAATTTGCTTCAGGAAGTGTTAGAGACCTTTCTGTGTGGCCTAGAGCAAGTCAGCAAATCCTTCTGGCCCTTTTGCAAAGTATTTAATGTATGTGGTAATGCTTGAATGGTTATTTCTCTTAAGTGCATTCATACAGGTCATTAGAGGGATAAAGCACTTCTCCTGTGTGGAAAGGCTGAGAGAACTGGGATTGCTCAGCTTGGAGAACAGAAGACCTAACTATGACCTTCCAATACCTAAAGCGGGCCTACAAGAAAGCTGGAGAGTGACTATTTACAAGAGCATGCAGTGGCAGAACAAGGGGGAATGGATTCAAACTAAAAGAGGGTAGGTTTAGATTAGATATTAGGAAAAAAATCTTTACCATGAGGGTGGCGAGACAGTGGAACAGTTTTTCCCAAGAAGTTGTGGCTGCCCTATCCCTGGATGCATTCAAGGCTGGTCTGAGTGGGGCTCTGAGCAACCTGGTCTAGTGAAGGGTGTTCTGCCCCTGGACAAGAGAAAGTGGCCTCAAATTGCACCAGTGGAGGTTTAGATTAGATAGTAGGAAAAAATTCTTCCCGGAAAGAATTGTCAAACATTGGAACAGGCTGCTCAAGGCAATGGTGGGGTCACCATCCCTGGAGGTATTTAAAAGGCATCTAGATGTGGCACTTGGGGACATGGTTTAGTGGTGGACCTGGCAGGGCTGGGTTGATGGTTGTACTTGACATTCAAGGTCTTTTCCAACCTAAATGATTCTGTAGTTCTATAAATCAGGCTCGTAAATCAGCTCTGTGACACAGGCTGCAGTACTGCAACTTATATAGCAAATAAAAATAGTACCTTGGTCTTGGCAACTGGAATACTCAGAAATTGGAAAACCGGTCTGATCTTTACACATATGCTTAAACAGTGAGGCTGACAGACTGCTGCACGTGCACTGACTTGTGCTAGAATCTTTAGCACTCAAGCAAAGCATGCTCCTATGTGAGTAGCTTGAAATTTGAAAGCTCCTCTCTCTAAACAGTGTCAACTGCTCAGAAAGGACTCAGGACATTCTCAGAAGGCGTTTATTCTTGGTGCATGAACTTGCATCGTAGCCTTATTCAGCTCATCTGACCTCTGCCCCATGCTTTTGAAATAGAATTGATACTTTCATCTGAGACAGGAAAGGTTAAAGGTGATATCTAAAATACAATGATGCTAAAAGTGTGATTATTCTCACCTCAGAAGTGCTTCTCAATGGCTGTGGTAGCAGCCAGCTTGAAGCAGCTCTGGGTGCATTTCCTTGCATTCACTTGAATGTGAAGATGTACTTGAAGTAACTCAAAAGTTTTAAAGCACTTTGCTTGTCCAGGTTTTTAGCAAATAATTGAGTTTGTAATTTTGTAGTTTATGAAGACTCCATGAGTATACTTGTCTTGGCAATGTGTCCCAAGAGATCCTGTATTATTTCTTGAATGACAATCTAAGTGCTGCGCTCAGCCAGCCCTAATGAGTGGGCTGAGCTTGTGACTGGGGAGCGAAGCTGTTACTGACAACCTGTTCCCTTTAGGTTTGTCTAGGGCAGTAAATAAAAGGTACATAATTTGCATAAGCCTATTAAGTGGTATTCTCAAGGGGAATAACAACAATTTCTAATGCTGTTTTCAGTGCTGACAGTTGATCCATTTAAAAATTAGATATTGAAAAGGATTCCAGTGAAAGGAAAAGGTGAAATGGTTTGTGTCTGTGCCACAGCAGGGTCAGGAAAATGTGAGTCCTTCTGTGAGCAGTGAGTGCCCAGTCTCACATATTGTCTGGAAAAAAGCTATACCAGTACAGTTGTTTGAAGAATAAGGTAATTTCAGAGATTTAAATGCAGGTGGAAAGAGATTAATGAGCACAGTGTATGTTCCATGTGACTATCTGTTTTAAGCTAAAAGTATACAGATGCTTGTTTTTCTGCGTGAAACGAACCAGAATGAATCACAATGAAATTGAACATACGTTATTTGCACTGGCTTGTTTAAATCTGTTTCACAACAAACATTTATTGGAACCACTCAAATTCCTGTGGAAAAAGACCCACTTTTGTAGTCTATGATGTTTTTTGGAGTGGCAGATTGAAAAAATTCATTATCCTTGTAAATCAGAAAGCTTCTGTATACTGTCTATTTAAAAAGGGACTTGCAAAGTAACTTGATTTGGTAAAGGTGTGTGAAAAGACAAAAGTAAACTTTTCTTTAAATCTTTATAGCATTGTTTTTAGTTTCTCACTTAGGTTTCCCCTATACAAGTCGTCACATTGTGTTATCTTACTGTTCAAGAGGGTGACACAGTGGTATGGTTGGTCAAAGCTTCAGGGGGATTCTGTCTCCCAAAAGTAAAAATGATTTGTTGATAAGGCCAGTTATGAAATACGTATATCAAAATCCTCTTTGTTCTGAGATGGAAAATGGGTGTATTGTGGATAACAGGAATGCCAATACGTGCTCCAAATGTGGCTTTAACTTTTGTCTAGGACACTTCAGAAACAAATGTTCAATTTTTGTTGTCTATTTACACAAATGTATTAATTTTTGGTACAAGTAGTTTTTAAAAATGTTGACTGGTGTTGAAAAGTGAGGTTTAGAGAAGAAAGAGAGAAGGTTTGTGCTCTATTAAGCCCCTTCATTATTCTAAAAAAATATTTGTCATAGCTTAAAAAGCAGATTTTAATTTGCAGAATAGTTGAAGTGTTATTCAAAGTCAACACTGGATTGTGTTCCTAGGGCTTGAGACTATTATTTTATTAATGCTATGTAATTAAAATAGCAAATGGAAAATTAGAACTTGGCATTTGGGGGCAGTTTTATTGATATATTCCATGATATATTTTATGCGCTTCTCCAACCTGCAAGTATGCATAACTTCTTAGACTTTTGGCTGTTTCTTGAAATTTAAATTAGTGAAAGCTTTTTTGAAAGGTATTATGGAACACTAGTAGTAGTTACTGACTTTGTGATAATGACTCAAAGTATAATTATCTTTGGTCTTTTCACAAACTGTGAAATATTTACATAAGGGTCACAGAAGTCTTTAACAAGTACAATGTATATTTGTTGAGTACTTTCTGGTTTTGAAAATGTGGTGCTTTTATGCCCAGAATTAACACATCAGGTTATTGTTGCAGCAAGTTTTTTCAGTTCAGTGCCAGTAAAGCTGTGGCTTTGATTAGATGTTGCAATGCAGTCAATAGGATTGTAGTTTGTCATTTGAGACTGCCTTGGTTTCAGCATGGAAATTTTTGCAGCAGGAGGAGCTCTAGGCTCTGCCAGTGTGTCAGCCTGGCTAAGGTTTGCCTGCTGTCTTAAATGGAAGCATTGTGAGGATAAAGGCTGTCATTCTTTTAAGCACTTGCTTGATCTCTACTGGAGTTCTCAGAGGTTCACAGTATCAAGGTGAAGTCTTTTTAAAAAAGTGAGTATTTTGATTGGTGGTCAAGCAGTTTGGTAGTCAAGCAATCCCTGGACCAATGTCCCCCACTGCTGGCTATTTTCAAGAGGTGTCTGGACAGGGTGCTAGATAATCTCTTGTTGGCTCATTTTCCCATGAGGGGCTGGACCAGATGATCTTTTGAAGTCCTTCCTGATTCTGTTTTGGTGTGGTTATGTGGCAGATTGGTAATACTCCTGATGGACAGGTATGCACACTGAGGAGCATCAAGAGTATCCAAAAATGTAGTCAGGGCCCCCAGGCATCTGCTGTTCAGGGCAATGACTTCAAGTCACAGCCATCACTGCTGGATGCCTCACATGCTCGGCAGTCAGCTGCTGATTTCTGCTCTGGCACTCCAGGGTAAAGCAGTACACTTTGATAAGCCAAAAACCGTATGGTTACACTTTGCAAAAATTCTCGAGCTGATGATTGAACTGCTTTATGCATCATTGTGGCATGAACATGGCAGGCAGCACAGCCAGTCTCAAATTGTCCTGAGACGCCACTGTCCCCAGTCATTAGGGGTCTGATCAGAAAAAGTGAGCAAGCCTGACACACAGGCTTGCTCTGGAGTTGCTTAATCCTTCATCTCCTCTGTTGCAGTGATGCTGGCAAAAAGCAAATATTACTGCTGTTTCCAGAAGGGTTCTGGGGTGGGTTTTAGGATTACAGGGTTGCTCTTTTTCTTGGCTTAATGTCCAGTTTCAAGTAGAAATTCAAACTGGTGCAGACAACTGTGCATGCTGGTTTAGATGCAGGTGCAAATGCTGGAGTTGAGATTGTAGAGTTAAAAGGTAGGGACCAGAGTTTTGATTATTCAGGTTGTCATTTTTCCTGTGGCTTAATACTGTGCTGTCTTCAAGAGACTGGGGGGACATGGTGAGTATATTTGAAAAAAAAAAGAAAAAAGAAAAAAGTCTTCCCAAAGCCTTCAGAATTATTGGCTTGCCCCTAAAATAAGAGTAGAACATACTGCATTTTTTAATGCTTTTCACTATGAAAACACCAAACGAAATTACTTCTGCTCTTTCAGAGAGGTTAAGGCAGGATAAGAGTCGTTAAATTTCAAAGTTGTTTTGAAGCTGGTTAATTAAAAGGATCTGTAAGGAACCCTGTGTCCTTCTGACACTTTTAAAAAGTCTTCATACCTGTACATACTTTATTCTTTATTAATATAGTGCTTTGAAATATTTTTGTGCAAATGAATTTTTTTTTTAAAAGGGGGGATTTTCTTAGGATTTCCTGAGATTGTATGGATTTCAGCACCGAGCTGGAATGCTTTGCTGTACAGCACATAGTGACAGACATGACTGTAGAAGGGCGGTGGGAAATACCTGAAGTACTCATGATCAAATCTGTGAGGGTATTTTTGCCTACTGATTTACTTGAAGGAATGGTATAGCATTCAAACATGGGGCTGAAGATGTTTTTCATTCTACTCATGGTGAATCTTCCCCTTGTTCATCTTGAACAGTATAACTTGGTCTGCTTCGATTTCCTTTACTCCACAGAACGATTAGAACAAAGCATTTTCCTGGGTCAGTGCTGTGTTGATTCTGTAGAACACTTACCTGTCCCTGTGTTGAGTCAACAAACTTGAGAACGAAGTCAAGAGCCTTATACTGTGCTCAACTTCAAAGGCAAATTGTGCTTTTTAAGTGCTGCTGTATTTGTTCTGAGGAGTTTTTCAAGTGGTACTTCAGTGTTTTAGAGAGATGCTTAGAGCTACTACGTAAAATTGCACAGGTTTGATTGTATTTTCAGAGTGAAATCTCTGTTCCTGTAAGTGATGCCTTTATTTTAATAGAATTTAAATCGTAGAGCCAGGGTAAGTCCTTAGAAAAATTCCCAGACCCTCAAGTTCATTGCAGACCAAGAACTATCGCCTTAAAATGCTATTCTCATTGTTAAACGTTCTCCTCTCCCCAGTAAAGAGCCTAGAGGCATGAATGGGACAGTTTATTTAGATTGCCTTTAGCTGTATCCATTTAAGAAGTAGCAGAAAAGCCTATTGTGTAAAAGAAAGAAACTACTAGTTTGCATCCCATGAACATGTGTCATTGTAAGCAAGTTGCTGCCTGAGTAGTATAATATGTGTTTAATTTGGGACCTTTTCACTCATAAATATTGAAAACATAGCTGGTATTAAATTAAATGGTTGGAAGTTTAACTGTACTAAATGAAACTTAAAGTGTTTTCTTAATTAGATGAAAATACTATTTAATTACAAGGAAATTGTTTTGAATAGAAGTTATTGATATGTAAAAAGCCTACAAGCTGAAAGAAAAACTGTGGACCTTCTGGTATACGTTCTTGGTATTCCTTCTTCAGTCTGGAGCTTTTAATGAATTTGAAAGAAAAATTGGTTCTTTATCTTCTTGTTCTTGCTGTTTATTTTGTCAAGAGGTGTTTAGTACTGAAATACATACATGCCTGTGTGTGTATGTGTGTATATATATACATGTTATGGAAGCTAAGGGATCTTTTTGAGATACTGATTGTATAAACAGGTTCTGGAGACCAGTGCTTGCCTGGCTCTTCTCCATTACAGGATGCTCCCATGTAATCAGATTAAGCTTCAAAATATTTAATTTGAATTTTTTTTCTGATTATATGACATGTTTTTTATAGGCAGAATATAAATGGAAGAGTAGGAGCCTGACAAGGCACACTGTGCCTATAGAAAACACACCAGGAATTTTAATAACCTGAAGTGCTCTTTTCACTTTGTATTAGGAAAAATGTCATCTTCAAACATTCAGTCCTTAAGAACATTTTGAGCATTCATGCTTGCTCTCTTCCTATTCCAGGATTGCTTTGTTTTCTTGGGAATTATCTACCATGTCAGGAACTTGCTTAAATGAGATCTAATAAGGACATGTCCTAACATACGTTGCTTAATTCTAGATATATCACTATCAACCTTTCTGGCAGGGTGCCTCAGTAACACCGATGTGTTTCATTCATCACAGAATTTTTAGGGTTGGAAGTGACCTCTGAAGATCATCTAGTTCAATCCCTCTGCCAAGCGGGGGCCATATAGAGCAGGTTACACAGGAACATATCCAGGTGGGTTTGGAATGTCTCCAGATGGGATCACTCCATGACCTCCCTGGGCAGCCTGTTGATGTATCAATTCCATCTCTAGCATGTTGTCTTTGGTTGTCCAAAATCCTCTGATCCTATTTTATTTGGTATACACTATTAGGTACTTCAGAAGTCCTAATTCATGTATGTGGGGTGAATTTTGTGATGAGCCAAGTGATTATGGATTAGTTTCATGGGAACTAGTATTTTGGTTGGAAGAATAAACTTTGTCAGCAGGTTGCAAGGCTTTTTTTGATGTGTGCATGAATTTGGCTAGCAAATACTGTGTGATGCTTTCAGTGGTCTCCAGCCCTTAAATGATTGTTTCCACTAAAATATAGATCACTATGTTAACACTTTCTCTTGTATGTGACAGCGTGTAGGCGGGCTGTGTTCTGCAAAAGACTGTATACCAAGCTGGCGCTGTGAGGGGACAAGTGGGGACGTATGAACTGGCAAGACATTAAAAATCTGTGAAATCTGTTGTCTTACTTCTTCCTGGTAAAGTGGAAGAACAGAATAATCTGTGTCTGGGACTGCAGGGGCAAGGAGTGTAGTACAGTAAGAGTGGATCTGCAAGGGTTCACTCTGCAGTTTGCACCACACTCGTGGGGTTTTACACTGGGGCTGGTCCAGTGTGTTCCTGCCCATGGCAGTTGAAGCATATCTGGTGCCCTCTGAAGGGCATCTGAAAGTCTGAAGGGAATCTCAAAGTTTCATCCAAGTTGAACCCATTTCATTTTCTCTGAGACTGCTCTAGTGCGCCCACCAAAACATAAGAGATGGGAATGATCAGACACACTCTGTTAATGCTGATGGTCTATTTTTTGGTTTAAGTCATACCTTTTTTTAGTACATGGTGTTTTTTTGGTTTTTGCCCTCTCTACTGTTAACTTATTATCACTGATGTTTATTCAGTGCAACATGCCATGATACACAGTATCAATTTCTTTAATTCTTAGCAGACTATAAATGAGATGAGTATGTGTATATGGATACCCCCAGATATGTATGCACATACTTAATAGTGAACAGTCTGTATGTCCATAGTCTGACACAGTTACAGTCCACAACCAATAGTGTCCTGGCAGTGATTAAGGAAGGCATTCAGGATGGAGGGATGTCCCAGGATCAGTTATTGACAGCATACACTTGGTAATGTCTTTCTTTCACTGAAGCCAACCAACACTGAGTGTTGTCCTCTTCAGCTCTGTGTTGTAACTGTGTTCCCCAGGACCAGGTTGTCTTCCTTTCCCTGCAAAGGAGTGCACTGTGCTTAGGCAGGCTTTGGGGGAATTTCTTTGCTAGTCCTTGCCTTATGAAGTTACTTCAAACAGTGGGATACAGTGTCTTCTAAGCATACTGTTCTCTCTTACAAGATCAATGTCTTTTCAGTCAAATTTTATGCAGTTGGTAATGCAGTTCTCATTTTTGATATTGAGATGCTACTGTAATGTGACTTCTACTTTAAAGGAGACAAGGATTTATAATTGTTTGCTCTAATTTGCTTATGAATCTTCAAATGTATAATTTGAATACCCAAAGCTCCTATTAGATATTCAGTTGAAATTCTGTTCTTCAAAGCTCTTAAAACAAAAGACTGGGGGCACGAATGAAAAATGATTTCACAGCATGCCCAGTGCCAATCAGTGCATTCATAAGTGGGTCTTACAATATACAGTTAACCTTGAACAATCCAGACCAGTGAATTTCATGAAATTTAAGCATCCACAGCAATATGAAATGATGGTACTTCTCCAGCTGTGTGACTTTCCACCAGTGGAGCTGACACTGTCTGGTGCTATCAGCCAAATGGGGATCGTCTGCAAGGTTGGCTAGTAATAGGATTCTGAGAGTTAAGCAGCTGGTTTTCAGTATCTTACTTGAGGATTTGTTAGGATCAAATAAAACTATCAAGTCAGGTCAAGCATTTGATCTTTGACTCAGGACTATTTGTCATTGCTGGTGATAGGGAAAAAAAGAGGCAAAGTTTCTGCAGCCAGTAGCTCCAGACAGCACAACAATTGCAGTAATAAGAATTTGGAGAACTCCTTTAGGTCTTATTTAGCACTAAATTCCACCACAGGTTTTCCAGAGAAGATAGAGCAGATGATGTCACTTCTCTCCTCCTTTTTGAAATATAGGTACATCACTGAAGAGAAGGGAGAAATCAAATCTCTGGTTTCAGACAGTGACACAACATTTTAAATGTTACTAGCTATCTGATGCAGTTTTGAAAGTAGCATAATTTGAATGTAATAGTTCTACAAATACAAAAAGGTTATATTTCTAGAATACAGCTAGAAGGCAAGAAGATTCTAGTATCAGATCTGTGTTGAAACAATATTGGTTTTGTCAAGTCTTCATATCCTTATCTCTCTTCCTGAATGTAACTATTATTTCTACTCTGCAAGGTCACACTGAATTCTCTGTCATCTTATTCATCACTAAACAGTCCTTCAAAGTTTTTTCTTTCGCGTCAGTTCTTTTAGTTCTTGGCTAGTAATAGGATCAACCTTCTTGTGTTTTGGTTGAAGTTCATGGATTTGCAGCATATTTGTTATGAGCTGTTGCAATATAAAATAGTTTTATCATCTTGGAAAATTTTTTTAGGAATACAGTCTTGGAATGGACTCAGCTTTCAGGATGCAGGTTTCTGTGTTTCAATGCAGAAGCAACATCATTTCTTTTTTCTTTTTCTNCCTGGGTTATTGTTTGGGAAACCATACTTCTGTTTCTCTAGTGATTAAAAATGTCTTCTTTACAGCCTAATTATTTTTTATTTTAAATGTAAATTATATTCTTCTGTTCCTGTGCAGGCTTTATTTTAAAATCTAAATAACCTAAATTTCTTATTTACTCTTTGTATTTTAGGGGCACACCGTTAGATGCTATGTTGTGTACGTGAGAGTTTTTTAGAGGATTTATAATCTTACCCTCATCCCTGTGGCCTCTTTAATATGTAGGATTTGTTTATGGTTGCTCTGTACTTAAGTTGCTCCAAACTTCTGATTATGTGTGTTGCTTTATCTCTTGCAAAGTGTCTATGTCTCTGAAGCGAGATGATCGGAGCAGATGTAGCTATCAGAATGCACGAATGTATCATGAATAAAGATATTGGTTAGTTTTCTGTTTTGTTCTTGATTTATTTTCCTTTTTGATTGCACTTCACTGGTTAGCTCATGTTTGAAAAATTATGCACAGTAATTTGAGACCTTTAAGTGGGTGATACAGATAGTGTAAAGTTCATTAGTGGGTGAATAGTGCTGTACAGCCGTTTTTCTGCATTAGTTTGTGTTTTCTGTAATTCAGTACATTATTCTGTTTTCAAGTTCAGTATCACTGTGACTCCTCTCAGTAAGTTTGTTGTTGACAGATTTTTCTAACCCAGTTACTCGCCTTTGCTTCAAAATGTCTTGGGAATGTGTGGAGCATTATAAATTTTAGCTGAAATTTTTCGAAGTTCCTGTTAACAACCCTCCCACTTTGTGAAAAGTGTCTTTCACTCTTATATAAATTAACACTTTATCAGTGTATAAGGGGGTCTGCCCTCTTATTCTGCAGTTTATCATCCTATAATGGTTTTTCCTGGTCTTTTTCCTCATCAAATATAGTTGTAACACAGTCTTTGTGCTAAAGCAAGTTATTTGAATTTTGAACAGTAGTGCCAAGACCAATATTTCAGTTGCTGGAGTGATGGATGTGGGTAGTGGGCAGCCGAGCTGGGAGCCAGCGGGATGCAGATGCTGACTCCTCTTAGGGAAGTAGTTGCAAGAGGGTGCTTGTCTGTGCCAGCAAGAGCCAGGCTGTGTGGAGCCTCTTGGCAGGAGTTCACTGTGCAAGACTGGAGGCAAGTAATCCTACCTGGAGGCAGAGAATCCCCAGCTGAAGGCCTGGAGATGGGCGTCAACCTGCCAGGCAGGTTCAGCTCCTCACCTTGTACAATTTTCCACTTTTTGGTGCTTTTCTACTACAAACAAGCTGGTAGGACTTCATTTTGTCAGCAGTTCATTCCTCCTTCCATACCTTTCCACAGATGATTTTTGGTTTTTTCTTTTTTCTCTTGCATTTATTTAGGGAGTCTCAAATCACACTGTGGCAGCTGCTGGTTTTACTTCAGGAGGTTCATTCATAGGCTACTTATGCTGTAGGTTGCCTGTGCCACATACAAGCCTTTTTAGGCTGTGCTTAAGGGATGTGTAACCTCCTCTGCAGTCCTTCTCTTAAGCTTGCAGTAACACCTCTGTGCTATCTTCAGTACAGCTTGATAACTCGTGGCTAAATTACACCAGTGTCTGTTCAGTTTAAGTAGTGATTTTCCATGTGGTGTTGTATCAAAACCTTTATTGAACAAAAGTATTTTATACATTTCTGTTTTTAAAACAAATTCTTTTATAACTGAAGAGTATGGGTTTGGCCTGGCATCTTTGGTCAACCCATGTTGAGTCTTGTCCTGTTTTGTATTTTTATGTCTTTTGTTTCTGTTGCCACCAAATGTTTCAGATCCTTTGATCCCACTGAGTCACCTGGTGATAGTTGCTCTATTTTTCTTGGGCTCTGTTTGTGACTAAGCTGTATTGTTCTGAAAGTATGTTCTAGTATTCTGTAATCCTGTGTTCTTTCTGCATAACAACTCCACTATTACTGTTTTTACTGTATGTGCAGTCCTAGGAATCCTAGGAGTTTGATTTCTGTCCTTGTCAGGCATGCAAGTCCTGTTAGCCGACTTGTATGATGTTATTTTCTCACTTGGATCCCTGTTTCTGCTACTTGCAGGGTTCCTGGTAAGTTGTCATATAATGGTTATTTATTCAGGAAACTCTATAATCCTACAGGTCTGGTTTTGCTTAGATACATATCCTTAAGAATTTCATGCTTGCTGGTAAACTGTCTTTTCTGATGAAGCTGGTCTGTCCTCCAGCTGCTCTCCAGTTGCTTACTTTCTCAGGCAGTCTTTTGGGGGATTGAATTTTTCATGCTCAGGGTGTCCAAGGCAGTAGGTGCTGGAGCTTGTGACACTAATAGTCCACATCTGGGAAGTGTACCGTAGGGACTCATCCTTGGAGAGAATGAAATGCCATCTTTAGGGACTTGAGGCCGTATTTAACTCTGTGGGCAGTATTTACAGTTCCCAAAAAATGGCTTTCCTACAGTGCAAACTGATAGTTTTTAATTCTACTTTTACTTTGTTCCCCTTCTGATTGGACTTTATTAAATTGGTTTTATTTCCTTTTTATTTTTAATCTCTTTTATCACTTTGTATCTTTTCCCTGTTTCACTGGGTTAAACTCTTGCTTAAAAGAATTTTAAAAGTCATGACTCTAAGAAATAATAACACAAAAAATAATATATATAGAAGTAGCAAACAAGCAAATACATGAAATGTTTTGGGGTAAATTGATTTTTAGAGAATGAAAAGGAATTTCAGAAGATGCTTGTTTGGAATAATGCTTTTTAGTTTGTTTTCTTTTTCAAATGACTTTTATTCTCAGAACTTGCTATTTGTCTGCTGTGCTTTTTATTTACAGTGTTATGTAACCTCCATTTGCTGAAATTTGCATTTCTGCCTTCATGAATATATTATTTTTCAGAAACATTTCGGGTCAATTAAAAACTTTATTAAAATTTCTATTTATTTAAGAAACACATTGCCGAAGGCTCCAGAAGAAACAATATCCTGTAATTTTTAAGCTTTGATATTGCTTTAACAGAAATTTATAGAGAAGGGGAATAATAGGATTTTAAATTTGCAGTCAGAATAAAAATAGCTTTACAGATATAATTTGGAAGAAATCTAAAGTATTAGAGTAAATAGCCCCACTATCTCGACTTTCATTAAATGATGTACAGGCAAAGACAGTAATGGATTTTTAAGCATGAAGCTTGCCTCAGTCAGAGGTTAGCAGTTTTGCATTTGAAAAAAAAAAACTGATATAAAGGCTTAACACTTGCATTTTCCTTTTTAACTGCTTATTAAAACAACTGATCAAATGCTTTCTGTGAGATTTATTGCTTGCTTTCATCTGTCTTAGCCATGTATTTCACTAATGTCCAGTGATATTTTAGCAGTGCTTTGGTAATGGCTCAGCAATAAGGCAGTGTCTGATCCAGACATAAAGGTGCAGCATTTGTTGTTGTGTTTTCTTATATAGCACAGCGTTTGGGACACAACTAATGAGAACTTGTAAACTGTGGAGAAGGTTGGGACACAAAGGAGATGTGCTGCTTTACAGAGGTGCTCACCCAGTAACACAGTAAATGAGAATTCTCTCTGCAGACTGCAGCTACTGCCAAATAACAGCAGAGAAACTGTGGGCGATGAGCACTTAGTCTAATTGCAGCACTGACAACGAGGAAAGCAACAGGATAAAAATAAACACTTCATATTTTCCTGTGCCTTCCATTACTGTAGCATTGGAGATTTTTGTATCTTATGAGCAAAGAGAATCTTCTGTCCACACGTACTTGGGGCTCAGTCCAGTAGAATCTAGTGAGACAATTCAGCTCCAAAATACGATTAAGTTACTGGTTCCCGAGTTTTGTTCTGTGAACCAGCACTAATTCCTGATACTTATGGGATGAGGCAAACTCACCACTAAGTAGCATTGAAGAAAGTGAAGAGGCAAGATAATGAAAACAAAAGTCTGTCTTGAATTCTTTAGATTAGTAGTTCCTCTTCTACAATGTAATGTAAAAGACTTGGATTTGAAGGCAAGGGAGCACTAAATGCCTGTTTCCTTTACTAACTAAATCAAAAAAATACAACACTTGATTTGTGGATGTTAATAATGTACATTTTTAATGCTCTGTGCACAGTCCTGATTAAATGCGATCTATATTTTGTTTAACTTAAATTATAAAGTCCCTAATTAAAGGCTGGGACTTTGTTGCACTAGGTACTTAACATACTACCTATATACTGTTGCAGAGCTGCTAGTTTAAGGTGAGAAAACAGGTGGGCACAGAAGACAGATGGGGAAACACAAGGTGATGAACACAATTATGGGGGTTGTAATGTGCTGCAGTTGCTGTTTACCATCTGCCCAGCTACAGAGAGAAATTTTTTAATACCTTTTTTTGTTGTAGTGCACTATTTTTTCATTTTGCCTTAGAGATGTAGCAACTATATAGTTATATTTATATAGTTATATATATAGTTATATACCTGATCAGTATTGATTGGTAAACACTATTATTATTATTTTAGTGACAGAAAATTGTTCCTCAGCTTTCATCTCATTTGTGGGTGCTTGGGATCTTACTGGAATTACAGGTGGTAAGGAGATATTAGTGAATGTTGATCTCTAATAATCAAATAATATTTTTTCCAATCTTGTAATGAAGTATTAGGGACATAAACAAGAGCACTTTTCTCTTATATGTGGTGTTCCCAAGTTTTGCATAAGTTGGAGTATTCACATGAATTTGTTTTAAATCTACCCAGTGTTTTGTTTTTCTTGCCTAAATCATCCTTTCAGCCCTGGTAGGCTAACTTGACTCAATTCACCTAAGGAATGCTTGATTTGCAGTCTGAAAAGTACAAAATTAGCAAAATTTGCAATGAATCAAGATAGTTGTGTGGAAAGGCTGATGCTGGCAAGTTCTGCTGTTTGAAATACAGCTGGCATTGC
Source organism: Rhipidura dahli (assembly GCA_013399225.1). NCBI lineage: Eukaryota > Metazoa > Chordata > Aves > Passeriformes > Rhipiduridae > Rhipidura > Rhipidura dahli. Next base: position 2,394,223 of record VXAC01008442.1, read on the forward strand.
AGTCCAGCATTACACCACTTTTTTGTGGTGAGGATGCACTAGCAGAGGGCATGTAGAGTATGGAGGTTTCTAGGGAAGAGGATGTTAACAAGGAGCTGGTGCATTTTGAGGGAGTCCAAGTGAAAATTGATAGAGCACATCTTGAAGTGTGGGTAAGACTGACCATAAGGATAATTACAATTTTCTCTTGTGTAGGCCAGTCAACCAAGGTTACTCCTGTAGTGGAGAAGGAAGGTAATGCTTTAGGTTGGATATAAAGAAGAAGATTTTTACAATTAATATTGTAAAACATTACAGGGTGCCTGCAGACGTGGTAGAAGCCCCATTCCTGGAAACTTTCAAGGTCAGGCTGGTTGGGGCTCTGAGCAACCTCATATAGTGGAAGATCCCTGTTCATTTCAGGGAAATTGGACTAGATAACCTTTAAAGGTCCCTTCCAACTCCAAGTACTCTGTAAATTTAGGATTCTGTGATTTCAGGGGTTGATTCAAAGCCCCTGGTGTTTTACCTCCTGCTTAAAATCACTCCCTGGGTTTGCAGAGGTAGTGAGGAGAAAATACTTTTCCTTTGTTTCCTTACATGCTTCTCTGCTCTTCCTGTTTGCTTTTGTTTGAGAGTGTCTCATATTCTGCACTTAGGTAAGAAAAATGCTTAAGGCTGTAAAATAGAGTTCTGCTCTCTGCAGAATTCCCACTCCTTACTCCATATAACATCTGGAAGGAAGAGAGAGATTTATATAATATATTGGCCCTGTAAATAGTTGGTATTTTACTGCATTTCAAATTGTACCAGTATCTTTCAGGTAAAAGCAGCTCCTTTGCAGCTGAAAACAAACATGGAGCAGTGACTGTCTGCTGGATTGGAGTGGATGGGCCAACCCACAAATGAAGTAGTTTTCTTTGTAGTTGTTACACTTCTGCCACAGAAAAACTTTAGCCAAAAAGGCTTGGTGGATCAGTGTCCCGCTTAGATGTGGAAGGGACATGATTGCAGGTTTTTTTTTTTGTTACAGGATCTGAAGTCTCCTGGTAATATTTTGGACTAAACTGACCTTATAATAAATATTTCAGATGATAGAATTCCTAACTATCATGTGGGGACCTGCTGCAGTGTACCTGAGTCCACTGCTCACCGCTGGGGTTTTGTCTTGGCATGCGTCAGTAAGAGTTGTTTACAGCTGGAGGTGCAGTGTGCCCTGAAGCTGGAACATAGTAATGATGAAAATTATTTTGTCTTGCATATCTTAAAATTCTAAGTAGAATTTTTTTTGCAGTTCACCTTCGAAGAAGAATATAATATTTTACATTCATTTAATTTCATTTCCTTCTCTTTCTTATCTTTTTAGAAATATAGTTGTTTTCTAGGTAGGACTTTCAAAAGGTTCAGAAGTCTCATGTCTGATTCCCTTTAAAATTGAGTTTATTTCTCAAACCATCCAAACAGTTGAGAAGCATACTATCCTTCCAGAATTTTAAAATCCTTGTGATGATTTTTGTAAATCACATACCAGAAAAAAAACCTCATGGCTCCTTTGAAAAACTGAGTGCTAAAATTTTGCAAGTGAAGGACTTAATAGCCCCAGATTTCAAAAAGATAAAAAAACCTGGGTCTGTCTGAACCACAGTTCTTGTAAGTGAGCAATCCATGAAAATATGAAGTAAAGCCTGACTAAGCAAATGTTCATGGAAAAGGAGTTTATTTGTGCTGTGGGATGTGTGCTCACATTTTCAATTTGAATATTCAAAGTCAAGATGTTTTTAGTGGGAAATATCTCTTGCCACTTTATTTTTTTTTTTTTCCCCTGGAGGAAGAGAAATATTTCCCTCTCTTTTTAAAATGTGACTTACTGGTGATTTTTTTTTTTTTAATCAGTTTTTTGTTGCATATGTTGTATTTTAAGCAGTGAGAGTGGAAATTATCAGAAGACAAATTTTATTAAAGCAGGGTAAGTAAATAAGCAGATGGCTTCAAATATTAATAATTTGTTTTACATGTGTTAAATGTAGATATAACATTTTTTGAGAATAATAACTTGCTACTGAACTGGCTTAGTGTAATAGGTAGTTTTGATTACTAAATGTTCCAGTTTTGTCCTAGCTGAGATATTGATCTCTTTGCACTGATGGCCCATAGCTGACTCATTATTTTTCCCATAGCTCTGCTAAATACTGAAACTACTGATGTTCTAAACAGCAAAGTAGATAAATAAGATAATAAATTATGGCAGTTACCTTCTGCAAGCTGCTAAACTGATAGAAAATGTTGTTATGGTTATGTCCTTGGAAGAAACAGGCTGTTTCAATGTAGTGTGAACTTCTTACCAGGCTTCTTGTCTTCTGCTTATTGACCACTGAGTACCCTGAGCAGCTTTTTTTCACTTAAAAGCAAATCAGTCAAATACCCTTCTTGTAAGGGAAGCTCCATGTTAGACAAAGCATAAGAGAGAGTTCCACACTAGACTGAAACAGAAGACATTTTGTCCATCTGGTCTCTCATTCTCTGCCTGTCTGTGGTAGCCTAAACTTGGATATGCTTTTTTTTTGTTTTTTCCTCAGAGCAGCTGAAAATGGTAGATAAAAAGAATCTTACCCACATTTCTGTAAATTACTACAGGAATAAAATCTATTGAATGCATGGTAAAAAGTTACTGCAACATAAAAAGCTGTATTGTTCAAGCATGGAAGCACTGTAAAAAGTGCTTGTAAGAGCATTTCAGATTTTTTTCCCCTACCAGAGTTATGAGTAAGTCATATCTTCTCAGTATCTTCTCTCTTTTGAGAAAAATCAAAACAATCAAATGCAGCAATACAGTGGGATAACCTCTGTTTCTGTAGATTCAGTAGGAAAAATTACTTCCATATATATATATATATATATATATGAACTTTCATCCTCTTGGAAATCAACCTATGCATGAAATGCATATAAAAAAAGCATGATCTTAAAGTAATGTACTTTGTAGTTTTAAAGTGAGTGGCTTGTGCAGAAGATACATTTGCATGTTCTCACAAACTGGTCTGTCTCCAACAGCTGTATTCCATTACATTATCACTGTTACAGAATTTGGGAAAATACTTGCTCTGGAGAAAAGGGATAAAAATTGCTTTTTTATGTCTTATTTGGTTCCACATAGGATTACTGTTTTGAATAGAAAGAGATCACTAGCAATGTGAAGTAAATGGGTATCTTCCCACTCAGTAGTGTTTCTCATGTAGAATCTTTTTTCTGCAGAAAGGTTTGAACAGGATGTTTTTGTTTAATCTAGAGTAACATGTGTCAGTGTGATTGTATGTGTTCAAAATCCAGTTTCCACACTGGCAGGTGATCTGCTCTTCTTGGTTTTCTTGCTGTTCCTAACTTTTGCTGTGCTGTTAAAACTCTCTCCAGCTGCCTTGACATTCTGGGTAAGTGAAGTGGCATTTGGATTTCCTCCAGCTGTGGTCACTGGGTGGCTCTTGGCACAGTGTGAAAGCGCATGCAGTCAAAGTGGGAAATATTTCTCACCATCCTAGAAATCTTGACTTTCAGACAGATTATTCTTAACTGGACAAATGTCATCTGCCACACATGACCTGTGTATTCTCTGAAACTGCTTCAGAAACTGTTTTTTGAAAGAAATGAGTGTTTCCCTTATTTCTTAAGCTAGCTATCTAAATTTACTTTTAATGGAGGCCTGTCAGCAACCACCCTGTATTTTTTAAAGTAGTGATGACATATCCATAGTCCTAAGCCTATTTTTTTCTTCCTTGTGTCCATTTCAATTTACTTTTTCAAACTCATGATTTTTCGCTACACCAGTTTGCTTGAAGTAGTGTGTGTGGAGTTGCTCCAGGTGAGCAAGGTGAGGTTTTCCATCTTGCTGGAATGAGAATGAGCATAGGGCAGACTGGGGTGGGGTTCACAATTTTATTGCAGTGACCCAGTTATGCTAACATAAGCTGCTGTGTCCCTGCTGTACTCCTGGCTTCAGGCTGTTTTCTTTGGTGGGCCTGGTGGCTCCAGCTTACTTCTTCACTTAAGGCAATGTAGCCGTGTGTGTGTGCCCAGGAGCTTAGCTAAGGCTCAAATGGGATAATTCTTTGGTGGTAGAGAAGTGAAGCCTAGCCAAGAGATATCTGTCAACAGAGATTTCTTAATTTAGAGAAATTTCTCAGGAGACCTTTTTCTGTGAATTGCAAGGATGGGAATTAAGACTGAAAATGAGCAACTTCCAGCTTGTATTTCAGTGCTCATGAAAATGCCTCAGGAATGGGAATGTGTTGTTTAGTTTGTATTACTTAAATTGGATTGGTCCAGCTCTCGACCTTGGTACACAGTGTGTCCTGCAACAGACTTCCCAACAGTTCACTGCGCTCTCAGTGGGAAGACTAAAGACATCTCTTTGGATGGCAGAAATATCTGCCATCTCCAGCTGCTGAACCTTTTCTTGTGAATGTTCTGGTGCTTAGAGCTCAAGTCATCATGCCATTCCTGTTCTCTTTGCTTGCGCTTTCATGTGGCTTCCCTGCGCTGCTGGCCTTGGTGTTAAAATGAGGATGAGATAGGGATGACTGGTCAGTGCCACGTGTCTTCCCTGTGGTGTGTTCAGAGCATCTTTTGCTAAAATCAGTGATTCATTTCCATTGACTCTGTTTTGTAAAACTTCCATGTTAAATTTTTATGGGTTTTCAGAAAGCACAGGAAATGTCTAGGTCTAAGCTATATATTTTGCTGAATAGCAAACAAGACATTTGTTCATGTGTTATCTCTGTAGACTTATTTTTATGTCTACGCACCACACAAAATTCACATTTGTTCAAAACTAGTACAGTTAAATTTAAAGGGAGGAGTGTGTGATATTATACAAAGCTAATTCGTGATGATGAAATAACTGTAACAAGTAGGTTATGTTAATTTCTTAATGTGTCTAAAACCCACTGTGTTTCTATAGAAATAATTACTAATTTGATTTCAGCTTGACTTAATGGATCTTGAAAATATGAGTATAATGGCTCAGACAGGATAACCAGAACGTAAGTTTTCCCAAAATCTTGGGAAAGGTAGCAAAGTTGTAAATGCAGCTCAGGAGGAGAGATTCAGTGTAAGGGTGCAATTAGTTGACTGCCATAAACTTGAAGACATCATGCATTATTAATGACAGATGTTTGTTCTACTTTCAGAACAACTGTCATAAACTAATTGATCTTGACTTGGCCCAAGAAGCTAGAGGTGCACACAGAGCAGGAACCATGGGCCTGACTGGGGACAATCAGTAGCACCCCAGTAATTTGTCTTTCAACACAGATCATTGTAGTCACTGTAGCACTTCTAATCCTTGACCTCTCGTAACTCTCCTTGACCATTTTTTAAACTTCAGCTGTTACTTTTTAACATGGATTCTGTTAAATGTTCTACAGAAACTTAAATTAGTTATTCTTGTTATATTGGTTCTGTGTAAAGAATCAATTTTTTTTTTTTTTTTTGCAATGTGCCTTTGGCATTCTTGTGCTGTAAGATATTTCTTGTTCCAATTTCCATTTCATTTTTGTAATCCATCATTCCTCTAAAACTTGCTTTTCTGCTTTGCATCCTTTTGAGTTCAGCTAAAGGGCTTGTCATCATCTAGAGCAGCCTGATTTCCTTGCCCTTTACTGTTTCTTGTAAGTATTGCTGTTTCTACTTCTGAATCATCTGTTACTACCAGTAAGAAAGATTTATTAAAAAAAATAAAATCACATAACTGATAGAAGACTTTTTTTGTTAATGGGGATTACCTGATCATTTAATGCCCGAGTTGGGGGGAAAAATTACTTTTTAATTTATTTTCTTCCAAATGAGTGGAGAGTTTTCATGTCATGTTTGCTGGAAGCTGAGTTGCCTTTGCCCTTCTAGTCTTAGTGCCAGCTTTGTGCCAGTTTTAAATCCTTGGAGCAGCAGCTTTTCTCTGAGTTGGGGAGGGACCAGTGCTAGTGAAGGGCAGCTGTGGAGGTGTTTAAAAGAACTGCAGGACCACTTCTGGCAGCATTTTAAGGCTGTATTGAATACATGGAAAAAAAAGTCAAAATACTCAAACTTTTTTAAAGAAGAAAAATAATAGATATGAAATACCTTTTCAGGTTATTATTGTGGTTTCTGCATCAGCCTTTAGTTGTGAAGAACTTCTGTCTTTTCAGATTATCCTTGACTGACATTTGGTTGAGAGAAACCAACTACATTCTTCTCAGATCTCTTGGCAGCAGTGAGCACCTCCCTCAGCTGATGTCCCGTTCTTCCCTCCTGTTCCGTGGTGTTTTCCTCACGTGTGCGGTGCTGCTGCCTTTACTCCAGCCAGGCCTCCCATTCACTGGGTGTGTGGGCTTGTGGAGGAGGCTCTGGTGCCACTGGGCTCTGCACTCCTTGTTTGGGAGCTAAATTCAACCAAGCATCATCTCAAAGATAAACCCTCTCAGACCCCCAACCAGTGCTGGCTCTCCTTTCTCTCTGAAGAAGTGCCGTGCCTGGGCGGAGGCGAGGAATGGCTTCACTTGTGTCTGCTCCTGTGCACAGAGAGGAGCATCGCCTTCAGGGGGAAAGGGCAGCAGAATGCTGTGTCAATCAGAAGAGGAAATAAAGCTCTCTTAAACACAGTGGTGGTTATCACGCTAATTACTGCCGAAAAATACGCACTGCTCAAATGAGTAAAACTCAGTTTGGGTTTTTTCTCAAAACATCTGCAGTCTTCTCTGTTTGCGGTCACAGCCTGTGGAGAATATTTTTGTGGGTGGCAATTAAATGGGCATAGGTTGTGGTTTTAGCTTGTGTAAAAGGAAGGAGAGAGGTAGTTGAGATAAAGATATTTCTCTTTGCAAAGTAATGTTTTTGTTACTTTCTGATGACAGATCAGGAGAATGTAGCAAACAAAATGTTTTGAGAAGCTTCAGCCTTGGCTGCCGCTGTGTTCCTGGGGCCAGGCCTGTGGCTTTTTGGGGAGAAAGGGAAGGTCACGCTCATCGCACACAGGAAAATATATTCAGCCTTAAAGAAAAACAGCAGGAAAGTTAGGTCTTCTCATACCACCTCTTGAGCTAAAACTCTTCTGCAGAGTCTTTTTAAGCCATAATTTTAGCTGTGTTTTGACATTTATTTAAGCCTTGGCTGCCTTAATGATTATGCAGAAAAGTATTTTTTCTTCTTTTTCCTTAGAATAACTGTGTCCTAACTCCTAGAAAATAGTTATATTGAATGCAATGATCTTTATTTAACTAAAAAAGCCCCAAATTAATCAGTTCATTAAATGTCAGCTTAGCATTGCCTTCTGGCTCTATCATCCAGTGATTATGTTTCTCTGAATATTTCAATTTAACTGTCTTGCAGTAAGATATTAAGTGCAACCTGTGAGGCAAGGTGCAATTTTCAGCAAAAGTGAAATTTATAAGGCCCAGAATATAGTATGTTCTCAGCACACCTCAGGACTTAAGGATTATTTTCATCTTTAAGGGAAGGGCAGTCTTCCCTTTACCTTCCTGCTTGTGTCCCCTCACTCCCACTTTGAGTGTGGGCCTTTCATATGGAATTTTAATGGAGGGTGAATAAGCAGAATCTTTCACCTGCTACAAACTGAGAAAATACCTCAACATCATCTTTGTTGGCGATCTCTAATAGAACAAAAGTTGCAAAGAAGGTGTAGGTGTTCTTAGCTCCTCAGTGTGGTATGGGGTTTGGGTTGGGTTTGGTTTTGTTTGATTTAGGGCTTTTTTTAGAAGTGACAGACAAGAGATGCCTAGGTTTGAAGTAATTTGTAATTTGGGCCAAAATATCAAATGCATGATCATGCTCTCCTAATTTGCTAATTGCGCTGAAAATAGCATCTTCACGATAGCCATTTCTTGCTCACAAAAATGGAAGCTCTGGAGAAGGGAGGATAAATAGCAGTCAACAAAATAATAGGCTTTGCTTGTTAATGGATGTTGCATCTACTTCTCTTGGCTGTAGAAGTCCTGGAGAATTTGTTGGTTACCGTGTGTTTCTGTTGGATTTTGTCAAAATTTTGTTTTAAGGGTGCATACCTTGTAGTGGCAGGGAGGAGTGGAATGAAGGCATTTTGTGTCTTGACCTGGCACTGCAGTTACTAGTGGGATTAATCATTATTGTATACTTCTTTGATATTTACAGTGTGAGGCCATCTGAGTTATTAGGATATCTTGACTTGCACATATTTCTTTGGAAATACATTTTTCTACCAGCCCAGATGCTGAAAATTAACTAAAGCTGTGTTTAGGTGTTTGGTTCTGAACTGCATTATTCTGGAATGTCTTTATGTTCATTTAGTCATGCATACTTGATTGTAACTTAGTTTAGTTTTTGCCTAGAAATATGTGAATAGTTCTGTGTTCTCTATTACACCTCACTTAAATAAGCTGCATGAGAAGTGATGGCATGAGAAGTTGCTGAAGGCCTAATGTTTTAGAAAGGGATGTTGTTACTGCTTATGCTCCCAGATAATGGAGGTTTTCAGCCAAATGCTGAAAGTTCTGTGTTCCAGTGCATTAAATAGAGACATTTTTCAGAGTGAGATATTATCTAATTATTTTAACTCACAAATTTCTTAAGTAGTAGATTTTTTTGTGTTAGAGCTTACAATCATAAATGTAGGGGAGTTTTTTTGCCTTCTTTCTAGTATAATAGTCTTAAAGATTTGGAAAATGAACTGCAGTGATTTTGCAGATGAATGACAAAAACTGTTAGTGTATAGAGATAGAGTTGTGTTTACAGTTACATAATTTATAATTTGTGAATCAAATGTTTGTTTTGTGGGCTGGGGGGAGCTTGGCTCTTCACCAAAGCATTTCCAGTTCTCCACAGTTCTGTGGAGGAGTTGGAAATATGTAAATGAAAAATAGAAAGAAAAAAGCAGGGGGGAGAGGGTAAGATAGGAAAGGCAAAAAAGCATGAAAAAATGATTGTGCAATGCTGCTCATTCATGATTCCTTCTGGTATTCTGGGATTTCATATCAGGGTAAAACATTAATATTCTATTATTCCATATAGAACATGAAAGCATGAAGGTTTTCTCATGGATGTAGGGATGAAAATGCACTTAACAAATATATTTTCAGGATTTGGTTTAAATTTTGTAGCTGTTAAATGCTGCTGTGAGGATGCAGGAATTGTATTTCAGGATTAGGAACTGTACCAAGGCATTTCTAAAGGACCTGTGAAGAAACAAGAGGAAATGGTTAAAGCAGAATTAAACATCTTATAATAAATGTGGAGGTATGGGAGTGTGTGGATTAAAAGCAATCCTTTCTCTCATCTAAATTCATAGTTGGAAGTGTAGAACTACTGATGGAATCCCCAATGTCCCTCAAGAATAGTTTTTGTTGAAAATGATGTCTTCACCATTGTTGAAATAGTTACAATTTTAAGTCGAAATTGACAAAATAAGTTCAGTAAATTACAGTAAATGTTGCAATATTAATATATTTTTCTTAATATTTGCCTCTTTACCTACTTGTTAGAGAAAACTTCAGCCTCCATCTCTGTTTATCCTTTGCCAAAACTCCCCGTTTTTAAGTCTTGATCCCAGCTGCTGAAATGGACAGTCCTGTATCACACTGGAGTATGCATTCATTCCTAGGAAAAGTGTAACAGTTCAGTGGGAAATTATTTTAGTTGTTTTCAGTGTTTTAGAAGTATTCTAAAGAAATGCTGCTATGTGGCATCAGAAATGGGAGTAAGATTTATCATTGCAGAACTGTTCAATAAAGATTTCAGTACTTAAGCTTGGCTCATCTGTGATTAGAGGTAAATACTGGATAAGGACCCATTTACTGCTGCTTTCTTCTCCATCTTTTCTGCTGTCATACTCTGTATACCAGTAAAAACAATCTCCTAAATAAACACCTTTTTTAAAATAGAAGGAGTTGTAGCAAATTCCTGTCTAAACACATGGCCAAGCTCTTAATATAAATTTATTGCAGAATATTCCTGTTGTTTAGCAGGTGGCAAGGTTTTCTGATCCTACCTCCTGCATTTTGTGTTGAATGCTGAAATTTTAATCTTAAGTTTAGTTATTTTCAACTTCCCTGGCTTTATTTAATCTGCTTTAGAGAACAGTAGTATATTGTATAATAAGAAATCTTCTCTCACCAAACTCTTGCACCCAAACACACAACTGTAATGAAACTTGGATTCAGATGTAATCTCTTGTGCTAACAGTAATCAAAACCATCGTTTAAGAGGATGGTTGCCGTAGTACAGGTCTGTCTTGGCTGTAGTTTCTTCCATCTGTGTCTCTTTCTTTGATCTCAGAGGCAATTTTAACTGAAACACAGTAGTATGTTGAGCTGCTGGTCTTGAGGTCTTTGTCCATAATGTGATGTGCTGGTTTTGCTGGGATGGAGTTAATTGTCTTCATAATACTGGGTGTGGAGCTGTGTTTTGTATTTTTGCTGGAAACTGTTGGTAACACAGGGATGTTTTCATTACTCCTGCGTAGGGCTTACACAAAGTCAAGGCTTTCTGCTCCTCACCCCACCTGACCAGTGAGTGGGTTGGGAGTGCACAAGGAGTTGGGAGGGGACACAGCCAGGAGGGACAGCTGGTCCCAGCTGATCCAAGGGGCATTCCAGACCATAAAGTGTCATGCTCAGCATATAAAGCTGGGGGAAGAAGAAGGAAGGGGTTGGGACTTTTGCAGTGATGGTGTTTGTCTCTCCAAGTCACCATTAGGCACGGTGGAGCCCTGCTCTCCCGGGGATGGCTGAACACCTGCCTGACCGTGGGCAGTGGTGAATTAATTCTTTGGTTTGCTTTGCTTGCATGCACAGCTTTTGCTTTAGCTATTAAATTGTCTTTATCTCAAACCAGGACCTTTTTCATTTTTGCACTTCTTGATTTTCTCCCCCATCCTGATGCAGGGGAGTGAGTGATTGAGTGGCTGCATGGTGGTTTGTTGCTGACTGAGGTTAAGTCATGACTTGTGGTTAGCAATATTAAATAGTGGTTATTAGAATGTTTTGTTATTTATTTTTCTTTCTTCTGTTGCTGTGATTTTGAAATGATTCATATCTATGCTTTTCTTTGTTCTAAGAGTGCTGTTTTTCTTTTGAATACTAACCTGGGTTTTTCTTTCATAACTTACTGTAAAAGCCATATGCAGTTTTTGCTGTAAGCTTTTCTGTCCTATAAAATGGTCTCTTTTTAAAACTGACATTATTTAACTAGGCTTGGAAAGGAAATAATTGATAGCTGTAGTAAGTAATTTACTTGTCCAGAATTTCCCTCTTCAAACTGAAATATTATGTAAAGAATTACCAGCCAATAATTCGGCTTCCTGATTTTTCAGTATCTTGCTTGAAATCTTGCATGATACAAGTTGGAAAAAACTGAAATAACACACACACTAACACCCTGAAAAAAACCATCCCAAATCAACAAGAACCACATCAATCCACCCATTTAATTTAAGTGACTGCTTGAAAAATGGAAGATCATGTTGATCTTCGTGCTTGATTAATGTGCTTTAAGAATTCATAGAGAAGCAAATAGAACAACATGTAAGGCGTGCTGTTTTTTTCTTTTGTGTATACCTGTCTATTTCCAAATTTTCAGAACTGCTGTGATAAAAGCTCTCCTCACTGATGTATACAGATGCTATGCAGGTTGTTTGGATAGTGTCTGGGAATTTAAGCTTCCTAATTTTTAACACTTAATTAAAAAGTAAAAACTTAAAATACTTCACTGACACAAAACTAGCTCCACTTGTATTACATGAAAAGTAGAACAACAACACAGGCTAAGTAAAGAAGCTTGATTTCCTAGGAAAGGTTGAGGGAGTTCTTCTGTGGAAGCAGCTTTGCTGCTTCTCACTGGTTTTGGCTTGCTCTGATGTTCACAGCAGTGCAAAGTGGGCCGTGACTCGTGAGCAGTCAGCAGAAATGAGGAAGGGCAGAAATAGCTGTCATTTTAGAGAAGTGCATTGGAAATCAAAATAAAGACCACCTAGGTACGGTACCACAGGTAATAAAGAAAAGCAGCATCCATGCATCCCCTTGTGGTCATGCCCCATCCTAGGATTTTTGCCTCTCTAGTCCTCTGTACTCAGTAAGAATACAGATGGCTGCTGGAGTCAAATTGTATTATCAAGAGGAAGGTTTTTGGTGTTTAGTGTTTTGTAGGTGCTTGAAGTAATATGGACAGGACTTCAGAGTCAGTTTTGCTTCTGTTGATGTTTTCTGTCTTATCTATAGTAATTATGTGTAAGGAGTGAAGGTTGTACCTCACTTCTGCCTCTGTGCTTAGATAATTTTCAGGAGGAGTGGAAACTTCTCTCTCCTATAAATGTACCTCCATTGTAGGAAATCAAAGCCTTGTAGTCTGAGTTTGGGAAATTCATGGGCTTGGGAGGTAGTGCTTTATGGTTAGGCTGCTTTAGATTAGTGATTGGAGGATAGTATTCTGAAAGCTCTGTGGTGGTGGCTGGATGAAAACCATCTCTGTGCTTGCCATGGCACGAAGAGGAACTCAATCCTTTTCTTTGTCTCTTGGTTTGGTAGCTTCAGTCTGCAAGCCTTTGGTGGGGAATGACATCCGAGTCTGAACGTAGCTCGGCAGAGGGACTGATGTGCTTGGTGATAGTGCAAATGTGGTAATGCTTGTTCTTCTTGTGGGCAGTTTCATGAAGAAATACAAAACAAGTCTGTGAAATTGAGTCCCACGTTGATTTTTGTTTCTCAGTGGCAATTGCTGTTGAATTCTTGCTAAAGTAATGTAATGGTGTTGGGAGAGACTGTAAAATATTTCCAGGTACTGCACCATTCTTCCTAGGAATTGTAAGATATATGCAGGAGGGAGAAGAAAAGCCCACAAATGCCCTAGAAAGGCAGTAATACTTTTTTTAGCTAATGAAACTGGAGAATTGATTCTGACTTTATTTTCCTGCTTGTATTTTACCCCGCCATAATAATGTTGTCCTGTCTTTAGGCAGCTTTTGTAGTGAGTATTCTGTGCTTGCTTTCAAAAGTGTGTTGAGGTGAAATTAAAAAGAGAATTATAGTCTGAAACAAAGTAACTTTATGTTGATGATGAGTAACTCTCCAAAGGTCAAAGCACATGCATTTTGTCTTGGTTGTGGTAAGATACTGGAAGTGCTTTGATCCTGAGTTACTGAGGATTACATTCTCAAGTTCATCAGTTGACTTTAAAATTGTATTAATAAGAAAAATTATTACATATTAGAATAGCAGAATTTACTGACAGCTGTGTTTCTGTGCCATGTCTTTTCAGAAAAATATTATAATTGTGAAAGAGCAAATCTTATTTCTTCAACTTGTCAGTATCTTCATTTAGAAACCATTTTGTCATTGATTTGGCTTAAGAATGTCAGATGTTTTAAGCTAGAAATCAAAAGCCCACTCCTTCTTGAGAAAAATAGAAAAGAACTTGCACATTAGATGTATTGTTACTGATTCTAAATCAAAATGTTTGAATTTTCTGTGCTTTGAAGAGCTAGTTTTTATTGTTACTCATTAAATAATCCAGTAAGCCATCTGGCATGTACAAAAGCAAAAAGAAATTTGGGCTTTAGATTAGTAACAGTAGAAAATCCCCCAACCCTGCAGCTGATCCTACATTTTATGCATTTTTTATAAACTTAAGTGATTCTTAACTTATAATGTTTCAGTGTTATATATCATTTTAAAGAGGGTAATTATTGCTCTGGTCATGTTTGATCAGATTAACTATTGCCACATCTTTACAGAGGAAGTTATGAGATTTGAGGGCCGGTTGTATTTGGCATAGGGCAGAATGTACCTGCTGATGAGCAGTGGGTAGCCTCTTCTCATTGACAGAGAGGGGTGTGTGCAGCAGCTGGTGCTTAAACTGCTGAGTTCAAACGCAGAATTCCTTTGATATCTTAACAGCAACATGAAAACCTGTGCCCAGATCACTCATGCTGTTTTGTTTGGATCAATGGCTTATCTGATGGAATAATTCAGCTTTAGAAAGGCATTTACTGAGGTAGATAGTAGTTGAGCAGGTCCCAAAATGAGCTGCTCAGTGTGGACAGCAGCTATGCCCTCTCAGCTCACTTTAAAATGCCCAGGCCCATGGCTTGCTCTGGCACTAGGAGCACGGTCTGGTTGTCAGCAGAAACCCTCCATTCACTTACATCTGCTGATGTGACTGTACTTCTGCCTCTGTGACCCCAAATTCCAGCTGTTTACTGGGCAGAGAGGTGTCACGGCTCCTGCTGCCTTTGTATTCTCTACAGAAGTTAAGGTTAACAGATGGAGGGGATCTTCTGGCAGCCTCCAGCAGCTGGTGGTGCCTGCTGCTGTGGTGAACGCTTTGTGAAGAAAAGATGTGAAGCCATACAGAATGTCAAACTGCTGCTTGTCAGTTCTCAGGTATCTCCTAGGACAAAGGATGAAATTGGGAAATGAGTAAGCAGAATGGCTTCAAAACATGGGGAATCAAGGGTTAGCACTGAAGATTAGGGAAGCCTGAGGTCTGATATCCAGTGGTGTTCCACTTTTAAAATGGAGGAATCAGACTCCTGCTAGATGGGAAATTGATATTTCAATGTAGCTGTTCAAATGTGAGGTTAATGCAAAGACAGGCACTGGCATTAGAAATGTGGATGACAGGGGCACATGGTGTCATGGATCATGGAGGAGGCCATGAGCTGAGATGGATTTAAACAACCCATCCTGCATCAAAACTTAAGCCACTTGAAGGAACATCTGGCACAGGTATGTTCAATATAAAGCAGCAGCCACTGAGGCAGAAAGTTGGGTGAGAGGCTCTTGGGATGGGGGGAATAGATCATGTGAAAGATGCTAGTGGAGAAACATGGAGGGAGATGGTTAAGTGACAGAAGAGACATACTTTGGGATTGTATAGGGACTCCAGAAAAATGTGAGAGAGATCCCCAGACGGGAACCAAAGCAGCATGTATGGGACCCCACAGTAGCCCCAGAACTCTACATTCCATGGCTGATTGGCCTGACTCTTACCCTGGACTACGTAGTCCCTTTGGAACAGGGAGGCTATGTCAGAAACAGCTGCTGTTACATGCCAAAGGTCCCTTCTTCTACTGCTGAATACTGAAGTCATGTAGTTTGGAAAATTGTGCCTACATCTGTGATGAAAATGTTTTGATATCTGAGCCCATCTGGTCTTAAACTGTGAGACAAATCTGGGGTCACAGGTCAGTCAGGGGACTGTGTCTGAAGCTGAAGGAGCCTTGATAAGCCATCAGCTTTGAAGTGTGCTCAGAAAGCTAAACTACCAGTGTAGTGGGTTGACCCTGACTGGATGCCTGGCACCCACCAAAGCCTCTCTATCGTGCCCTTCTACAGCTGGACAGGGGAGTGAAAATATAATGAAGAGTTCGTGGAGTTGAGATAAGGACTGGGAGAGATCGCTCAACAAATGCTATCACAGGCAAAACAGACTTAAATTAGAGATATTAATTGAATTTACTGTTAACAGAATCACAGCAGGATAAAGAGTAGTAAACACAGACCTTAGAAACACCTTCCCCATACCCCTCCCTCATATCCATCTCTACCTCCTCGTCCCCCAGCAGCGCAGGGAGACAGCGAATGGGGGCTGTGGTCAGTTCATGACATGTTGTTCCTGCCACTGCTTAGGGAGTCTTCCCCTTGCTCCAGTGTGGGGTCTCTCCCATGGGACACAGTTCTCCTTGAACTTGTCCAAAGTGAATCTATCTCCCAAACAGTTCTCTGCAAACTGGTGCAATGTGGATCGGTCCTTCAAGCACAGGCTGCTCCAGTGTGGGTCCCCCATGGGGTCACAAATCCTACCAGGAAACTTGAGCCACCGTGGGCTACTCTCTCCACGGGTCTGCAGGTCCCTGCCAGGAGCCTGTTCCAGCATGGGCCTCCCTTGGGTTCACAGCCCTTTCTCAGCATCCCCCTGCTCTGGCATGGGCTCCTCCCTGGGCTGCAGGTGGATCTCTGCATCCCCGTGGTCCTCCCTGGGCTGCAGGGGCACAGCTGCCTCACCAGGGGCTGCACCAGGGGCTGCAGGGGAATCTCAGCACCTGGAGCACCTCCTGCTCCTCCTTCTGCACTGACCTGGGTGTCTGCAGGGTTGTCCCTCTCACATGTTCTCACTGTGCTCTTCTCTGGCCACAGTTACATCTGTGCCACAGGTTTTTTCTTCTTAAATATGTTATCACAGAGGCTTTACCATCATTTCTGATGGGCCCAGCCTTGGCCAGCAGCAGATCCATCTTGGAGCCAGCTGGCATTGGCTCTGCTGGACATGGGGAAAGCTTCTGGCAGCTTCTCACAGAAGCCACCGTGCAGCCCCTCCGGTACCAAAAGCTGGCCATGCAAACCCAGTGCAGTGTCCTGATAAAAAACACAGTTTAATTATGTAGGGAGTGTGTAGTGCTTTATGCTGTTTTCTCTAGGATTTTTTAAAATTTCGATCACTTTATTTAATGCTACGTATTATAAATCTGCCAGATTCACACACTGATCTTACACTATGCTTTTTGGGTCTATAGTGAGGGAATTCAGCTTCCCATTTTTTTCTTCTCCTCTTTTTGTTCCTTCTATTTGTTTGGAAATTTTGTACTATCCTGTTTTTCCCATACAAATTGGCAGTATCAAACTCAGAGGAAGGAGGGGGAACACGGTACATCTGGAAATGTTGCTTATGTGTGCACGTAAAGACAGCTCATTGGGTATTTGTGCTCCTTATTTAGGAAAACCTTTTTTAAACCAAGAAATGTAAACAGCTGAAATTCACAGTTAAATATAATTTTGCAAAATACTGCCATACCAATTTGAAACTTACGGTCTTTTTTTTTATAGTAGCATATTACGCTGGTACCAATAATATTGGCAGTGCAAAAATAAAGGATGTTTGGTAAAAAAAGAAAACTGAAAGCAGCTGCTGAAAGAAAATGCTGTGGTAGTGAATAGTATTGTCCCACGACCTTGAAGAGCATCTCTCTTTAAATTCTCCCTCTGGACTGCTCCTGTTGTTGTACTAAGTAGTCCATATTTTGAGGTAAGGGTTTTATGCTAGTGCAGATTCTCAAACAATTTGTGTTTGTAGGATAAACAGCAGTAATGAAGGAGTAGTGCAGTTTTCTGAGATGTTCTGGATGTACCTAACCAGCAGTAGCTGCAGAGTGCAGCAAAAATCGCTTGACAATACTGAGGACAAAAGTGCTGCTACAGTTACTATTTTCTATAATAGATATGGTCATTACGTGATATCACAGTGCAGTAGCTGTCACAAGCCATTTTTCCTGTTAGAAGGACTGTAATTTTTCTCTTTTATAGTTCATATTTCAGTGCATTAGTGTGCTGACCATAATGACAGTGACTTTCTGAGGTAAATTTTTTTTGCTTCCTTTTATAGTGGATTTTGTATAGAACATGAAAACTGATTAAAATGACCAAAATAAAATATGAAAGTGAGAAAAAGTTCAGTTTTTCCTTTTTCTTTCTGGTTGCTTTGACTGCTTTCTGTTATTTATTAGAAGTTTAGACAGTTTAGTGACTGGCACTTTTTCCTGAGTAGTGGAGAGATTGCAGTCTTTATGGGATGATGAATGAGTCGTGGGTCTGCTCCTATGGAGTCACCACGTATTCCTTCAGAATATTTTTTGCTATACTTTTTGCAATGTCAGTTACTGCTTAAAATGTCCCCTGTGTATTGTGCCCTGGTAGACGTTTGAACACATTCAGCCTTTGTTTTTGAAAGGAGAATTCTTGGAAGAAGAGCTGGGGTTGCTGAATCTCCACATTCTTAAGTTCCATGACGTTGCCACCAGATGAGTGCTTTGGGGAACCCTATGTAGGCCGTGTGTGGATTTCACAGTTTCTGTGGACTCATTTATTAGTTTCTCTGGTGTCTTCATCACCTTTTTTTGACTGTTTTCTTTTATGAGGCTAATAACTTTTGTGATATTTAAATGCTAAGTTTGGTAAACACCTCCTGGCACTTTTGTTCTGCCAGGGACAGAAGTTATGCAGCAGCAGCAATATTCTTGCGTGGCCACTTGTGGCATTCATTGACACACAAACACCTCAAACTGGTGTACTGTGGTGCCTGGGGACAAGGTGATGACAAGTGAGATGGAATTGGTATCTGATCAGTTGTAGCTAATGTCTTCAAGGCAGTTATACTGTGTCTCTTGTCTGATGAGGCTTGCCTGCAGCATAAGCTGGTGAATCTAGTGTCCTTTCCCAAAAAGGTTAGTGAGATTTGAATGAGCCTGGTGTCCTGGCACTGGCAGGATTTAAATTATGCTAAATTTTTATCAGAGTAAATGAATTTCTGATGATACAGCCTGCTTAAAACAGTTTTGTGAAAAGGTTTGCTGGCTCATTTTTAAAGCGCGTCTTTTAGGAATTGAATTTTAATACATCTAATTACTTTAAGAAAGTTTGAAGCTTGTACTCTGTGACTAGGAAAAAACCCATAAGAAAACTTATTTTCTTTTATGCAGATCACGTCAAAATCAAAGATGAAGAAAAAAGCAACTAAGACCCAAGAAGCCAAAAAAATCTTGAAGAAGAAATTTAAAGTTAACACAAAAATAGTTTTTACAGAAGATGGAGAGGTAAGATCAATTAAAAGTAATTGTATTTTGGTGAGAACTGAAGTTGTAGTTTCTATAAAGTCAAAACTGTACTTTATATCTGTATAAGACACACTTTTAAAAAATGTGTGGTTTTAGTAATTGGCTTACATTTTGCAAAAGTGTTCAGCTTCCATTTAAAATTCAGCTCCATTGGGAAAAACGGGAATGTTGAGCACTGACCTCTTTTAATCTTTGTATGTGTAAGATACTTGTATGAGAGCTGTAAGTGGATGTACAGAACTGGATCTCTTTTCTGCCTATTATCTTCAATTTCAGGTGGAATCAAGAGCCTGGTGGTTTTTTCTTACAGAAACATAAAACAGTTTTCCTGTAGCTGTTTGCCAAAGCTCTCTGAGTTAGTGTACTACAATTGAAAGAAGTCCCTGGTTTTCTTCCCAACATTTGCTATTTCTAGATGAAAAGTTTTTTTAGGAAAGCTAAGGAATTACCAAATTTTGGCCTACTGGTGCTGAGGTAGCAGTGCTTGGAAATTTGCCAGTTATTTGATTTGTTCTTTTAAGGGACTCTGGAAAAATGTCTTGATTTTATACTAAAAGGAATTATTGTGGATGCTAGTCACTCTAGGATTTCCCTGTGGAAATAACCTCACTAGCAAGTGTCCATGTTCCATGAACTTTCTTACATTTGATTTCACAGCTTCAGATGCTGTGTGTGTTTTTTTTCCATTTCCAGCTCTAAGATAAAAAGTATGGTTTTTTTTTTCTTCTTTATAATAATGTTGTAAGGCATAAACTGAAAGAGAGGTCACCTTTACAAGTATATAATTTGCTTTTCTGACTAAATAAAATAAAGCATTTTGTATTGCAGGTGAAGGGATTGTAGGCATATACATAATTACTAATGTTAGACAAAATGTAAAAGGTTTTAGAGGTCGCCCCATTGACTGAAAACTACAATGTCAGATATTATTAGATATTCAGAACCTATTGTCTCAACTTAAAATTCATATGCAAATGTTTCATGTAGCTATAAAATGAAGCAAAAAGGAGCAAGGATAGAGAGAAAAATAGTCATGAAGATTGTAGTTTGAAAAGCAATACAATAGAGAAGGGGTAACATTTAAGGAAACACAAAATTTGCATCTGTGGATGTTCTTGCCTTTTTTTTCCCCAAGCTGTGTAAAATTGTGCTTTGAAATTTTACTGTTCTATTCCACATGCTTCTCTTTGACAAAGTCCTCTGAAAATGTATCTTTCTAGAAAATACAGCTACACAAACTCAATTTTACAAAAGGATGTAGAAGCAATGGGTTGGATTTATCTGTACTTGTTAAATAACACCGTGTGCATTAGGGAGTCCTAAATGTGTTTGGTTTTACATTTGTACTGAAAAGCTTTCTATATTTTCTGCCATGGAGTTTCCTTTCAAGAGTTAGTACTCTACTAATCCATAAGCAAGAAAAATTTTTGCAAAGACTTTCTCTTGAAAGTGTGTGCTCATAGCATGAGGTATAAGCTACTAGGTCATAAGATAGATAGGGATTTTTTTTGGTGAATGTGTAGTCTTTGTCTTGAATTTAGAGTTTCGGATATCTAAGGGAAGCTGGATATGTTCAGTATGTTGTCCATCAAACATTTCATCAGCATGAATCATCAAACATTTCCAATAGAGTCTTAGTACAAAAATCAAAAATACCTTCCATGTCTGTTCTCCTTGCTTCCCTTAAAACATGAACATGTAGTCATGGGGTTTTGTTGTGTACTCTGGAATAATGGCTTATCTATTTTTTGTCTTGGTTAATATGTTGGGATATTGATTGTTTACATGAAAGGTGCTGTTTAGATTTACTCACTTTTTTTCTGAGAGTAATTTCTTGAGAAAAAGTATTTTTTTCTCCCCAGATGACTAGCAGGATTAGAAATTACTTGTTCTAATCAGGAAAGAGGACAAAATAAGGGAAAAGATTCAAGTGAATCCACTAAACAGTAATGTGATATGATGGAGACACTACTTTCAAATAGTAATTTTAACTGAATGTGATATTAAATAAGATATCCAAGTTTCTGTTGTCCAGAAGTCTTGTTAGTTTGTTTCCTTTGCAGATGACCTTCTTATTTAGTCTGGAAAAATCATGTATTTGACTATTCGGGGCACCAAAAGTGTGATGTGGAAAAATGATTCTAACCATTTTTTTTCTTGCTGGCATCTCTAATTCAGTTGGTGCAGCAGTGGCCACCTGTGCAAAAATCCAGTTTGGCACAAGCAGATGAGGAGGATGATGCCAGTGGTATCAACCTGGATAAAGCGAAAGAAATACTGCGTGAAGAAGACAAATTTGACAAAGAAGAATACAGGAAGAAAGTAAAGGAAAAACATAGGGTAAGTTGATTTCTGCCTCAGTTACTGAAGTACAGAAATACGGTGCTGTGGATTGCTCAGTGAGGAAAAGTACTTAAATACATTGGGAAAGAAGTGTAGTACAAGTTCATTTAAATTCTTCAGAGTTTTTTTAGGACTATATTTTTTGCAGGAAAACTGTTCTGATGTAAGTAGCTGTATAGCACAAAGCCTTATTCAGTATTAATTGTTGGTAACAGTAGAGTTTTATTTACAAATTAAAATTTGTTGAGTTTAGTAGGAGTGTCTTTTTTTTAAGCAGTGGGAGGGTTCAGTGTAAGGGTTTGTTTCACAAAAATAAAGTATTATTAGGATACGTGCTCTAACAAATGCTGACAGTGAAATAGTATCTCTGAGATGTCTTCAGACTACCACTTGCTCAACATTTAGTATTACATTTCAGCTAGGCCAAAGTGTTAACTTTTTGTGTTGGTGCTGTTAGGGCTATCAGAATTTACTTAATGAATTACTCAAATTATGTCCTATGATTTTGGTGGTAACTTGTAAAGATCAATATCTGCAGTCTGGCTTCTCTCTGGTGTTTAAAAACCTTTAAGTTGCAGTCCACAAGTTTTCAAACTGCTTTTGTATTATTTGTCATGGACCAAAGCAGGGTTTTCTGACCTTGCTGTGTACCTGTCATATAGGACACAGCTGTGTGTCTTTGAGTTCAGGGGTCATTCTTTTAGGCATTGTGAGATGGGTATGCAATTCTCCAAATAACAGATACCTGTAAGATCCCAGGACTGTGTGTTGTTTAAGGCCTCATTAATACTCAAAACTTCAAATTTCCAAGCTATTAGAAAGCATTGTTTTATTGTCCTGCTTTGTAAATGCTGACTTCCTTCAGTGTGACTTTCCACTGATAGTAGTTGCTGCTAGATCTTCTGGTGTTCCTGAAGGTTTGTATTTGAACAAAATAATTTGGAAGGGATTTTTGAAAGCTTCAATTTATGTTTTGTCTATGAAGTATTTCAGGTAATGTTAAAGCATACTTCACACATTTAATTTGAAAGTCTACTCCTGTAGTTCTGTTGCAGTCACTTGACGAATACAAAAAATCTCACCTCTTCTTCAGCAAAGTGTTGCATTTGATGGAGGAGGATTTGAAGAGGTGAAATCATGTTTGCTGTGCTCTAAGTGAAATCATAGTGAAGTTTACAGAAAACAATGCAATCAGATTTCAAGGATGCACAATAAACAACAAAGGAGAGACTGATTCTATGACTTTGCAATCAGTTTGTTATTCACTGGCAAATTCATATACTTTTGGTAATTCTGTTGTAGGTTTGACATCAGACTTCAACCATAAAATAGTTCATCTCTTGGTCTGTTAACACAGCTTCATTGTTGTAGTGCTGAGGAGAACAATTGATGTTGACCAGATATTTACCTGCATTGAAAAAAAATATTTCAGCTGTGGAGATACTGTGAAAAGAGAAAGCCTCTTTTCAAGACTGAGTCGGGCAAAATAACAGACTGACCATATCAGTGTCATGGGGTTTTTTTGTAATTATGGAAAATGTCATATGTGAAGTTTCTTGTAGCTTAGTGCATGAATTTTTTTCCCATTCCACCTATTATCCTTTATGAAATGAAATAAAATAAGTAAATGATAGTAAGTAAAAAAGAAGGAAGTAGATGTAAAAAAAAAAATCATGTTTGACATCCTGTGAAATGATTGTCTAGTATGAAGGGCTGCCATTCAGTCATTGCATGACTGACACACATCTCAGTTCAGATTTTTTATTTGAGACTTTACAATTTGAGGTGAAAAATATTTCATATGTAAATTCTCTTTACATAATGAAGTATTCAGTTACCTGATTGTAATTTTTGAAATAGTCTTCTAACAGTTTAGAATCCTAACATGCAGATTTAAATGAGATGAAACTTGAAAGGAAAGAAGGGGCAGGAAGGTGATAGGTTTTACTCTGGTAGGAACCTCATTTGCCTTCCCGTTGTCTCACTAAACTTGTAGTTAAAGATGGACCTCTCTCCTCACTACAAAAGGCATTTAGGATACCAATTCATTTCATGTAGTAATTAATACAGGCTGTATAAGGTAAGACTGACATACAGATTGATTCTCTTGCTCTTCTTTATTACTAAGTCATCATTTATGTCTGGGATTCTTGACAGTCGACTGTTGCTACTTAGGAAATAGCTGTAATAGTTATGATAGGGTAAACATGCTGAGCCCTGCTCTTTTGTCTCATCCAAGGAGAGACAGACACATCTCCTTTCTCTTGGGTCATGTTAAGCTGGTCCAGTGATCAGAAGATGCCTTCTTCCAGTGATTCATCAAAAGGCTACATTGTTGCTAGGTGGGGAAGATACTACTCAATTTTTCCATTACCAGAAAATGTGTAATATTTTAAATTCACACTATAGGGAGAAGTTCTATGGCATAATTCAGAAATCATAGGTAAGTGTCATAGATGAACATTATTTTAGCCAGTTCAGCCATTGTTTTTTCACTAATGTTTTTGGAATTTATTGAATTGTTGATGGGACAAGTCATCAGTCCTTCATTAACAAAAGAATGCCAGGGGAAAATCTGAACTGCCTCAGTTACGTGGCCATTTCCACAGTGACTTCCCAATGGTATTTAAAAATTCTCCCACTTCATAAGGTTTCCTTTCCCAAAAGATTCCTTTCCCCTTACCAATCACTCAGTCATGGATACTGGTTGAATTTGAATCTTTGGCTTACATCGAAGTGATATGAAAGAAGAAGAACTAGGCAAGTCCTTGTATCATGACAGTACTGCAGAAGCCTGGTCAGGTGCCTGATCATTGTCTGAATTTGCTATTAAAAGTTTGGTTGTTTATGTAAGCTTGACAGGTAAGTAATCTAAGTTATTTCTTACCCTCATTTGGAGGGAGAGAGCGAAACCTAAAAGATGAATATTGAAGTGTGTTACCAATAAGGGATATGAGAGCAATAAAAAGACCAGGAGACTTTATTTTCATGACTTCAGATTTTGTGTAAGTGTGGATGTCTTAGTGCCCTTTCTCGTGTCATTGAAAGAGGAACTTTTTAAAGTCACATGCTTTAATCCCATTTTATATATCCCTTTGCTGGCATTCAGCAGAACCCTTTATACAAAGTCTTAAATCCATCACTTGTGACTCTCCTTGCTTCTTTTTAAATCCTCCATGCTTCACTGTGAGCCAAAATACATCATGTCATAACATGAACTCTATTGCCTGACCTGTCCTTTCTGCAGTAATGCTAATTATTTCATTCCCATCTTTGTTTAAATTTCCTTTCTGCAAGCAGACTGCTGTAGATCTTTGTCCATTTGACAAATGTTCCAGCATCAGATGTGACAACTCTATTTCTTGATTTTCTGCCTCGGCTGCTGAATTCTCCTACAACTCTGTTTTTCCTAGCTTTTTGTAAAAGCCATGGCTAAATCTTTCCTTTCTGCTTTTCCTTCAGATTGGTTCAAGACCTTTGCTTAACATTTTCATCAATTTAACTTTCCTTACCTTCCATCAAATTGCAAATGTATCTTGATTCTTATTTCCTCCTCTTAATTCCTTTTTTTCCTACTGCAGCTGATACCTGGTATTGTTTCCTGGTGTGTGTGGCAGTAGTTTTTTTTCTTTAAATCAACTTTTGAAGCATGCTAAATCTATTAAAGTTATTACACAAATAGATTAGCAGACCACTAGGGACAAATGCATTTTCATTCTGTATAAATCAAATATAGCAGTCTGACACACATTTAGGTACATGTAATCAAGAAGTCCCCTCAAGCTGAATGTATAATACCTGAAGTCTCTACACTGGCTTTGAAATGGTGACTTACAATAGCAAAACAATTTACAGAATGCTGTAAAAAGAGATGTTATTCCATCCAGGTTCTTTTATCTGGCAGGTGGGTTCAGATTTTTATTTAGATAGTGAAGGGATGTAGAAAAAGCAGTGTTTTCATAAATCTTGTACTTTTATAGGTCATCTTCAACTGAGAACCCCTTTCTTACAGTTTCCTCAGTAAAATCTTGAAGATTAGAGGTCTCTGGGAAAAAAGTGTGAACTTCTTAAAATCAAAACATCCCAAAAATAGCTTTTTTTTTAGGGGAACATGGCATGTAAGTTATTATGAACTTTCCTTGCAAAACTGTTTCTGATGAAGAACAAAACTATTCAAAAAGTATCCACAGGCCATTGCTTTTAAATCCATTTGTGAATGTAATTTAAATGAGCACAGTTTCCCATATGATCAGAAAAATGTTTTGATGCATTCGTGAGATGCTCGGA
Organism: Rhipidura dahli; assembly: GCA_013399225.1. Classification (NCBI taxonomy): domain Eukaryota; kingdom Metazoa; phylum Chordata; class Aves; order Passeriformes; family Rhipiduridae; genus Rhipidura; species Rhipidura dahli. Next base: position 2,419,448 of record VXAC01008442.1, read on the forward strand.
TTAGATGAGTTGTGTGTTGCAGTGCCTTCAGGCTTGTGGCAACTTGCAAAGCAAGTACACTATAATTAGGTTTCCTTCATGAGTCTCACATTTTATTATCCTCTCCTTCCTCAGCAAACACGGAAAAACTGAAAATCAGATGGGTAAAAGTAAATAAAACTGAGGTATAATTGTAGTGTAATTAATGCTTATTGAAGTTTTGGAAGCAAAGTAAATTTTAGTGGTTGAGCACAAGGAAAGGACAGTAACACAAGATCAAGATAATGTGAAAAAAATTCTGCTTTAATGGCTATTTGATGAAAGCCATTTGAAATGTGTAAAATGTTATAAACAACAATAAAGGGAGAAGTGAATATACTATTCAGAACATGTTTTGGCACTCCATTTTTCAAGTTTTCAACTGAAAACGCTCTGTTGTTAGGAAGAAAATAGTGGCAGAGAGGGATTCATCTCCCTTTTTAATAACTTCTCTTTCCCTAGCTCAGGCTCAGAAAAATACCCATTGGTGCTGAAGGAAAAATGAATAGGAGCTTTATTTCTTACCTCTCTTTCTCACAAGTAAGATATGCTGTGAATTTTGAGTCATCAATGGGAGAAGATGGTCAGGAGTATTTTTTAAAATATAATTTAATTTGGGCAGTATTAGTAGCAAACAAACTGAGAGTGTCTTCAGGGATCTGATACTGCAAGATGCAGTAATTCTTTAACTCCCTGAAGACATTAAACAAATGTATTTATAGAGGGATGACTCAGTTAGACTGCAGGTGACAAGGGGCATTTTTCAGAAGGTACTGCACTGTACCACTGGTCTGTATTATAAATGTAATATATACTTTATATTTTTGAGACTCCTTGCACAATCTTCCAGTGATACTGTTGTTGCTTGAAGGAATCTGGAGGTCTTTTGTGGCTCTTGTGCCACTGAAATAATCTTGATTTGTACCACTTGAAGTTTAGGGTTATATGTTCTCAAAGTTCTGCTAATGCTGTTCTTAATTCAGCAGAAAACACAGAACTATTTTAGAAACCGTACTGAAACAGAATACCTCTCTTTGGTTTGTCTCCTGTGCCCTAAATGCATTTGTTAGTGGCATAGTGCATAGTTTTAATGAGGAGGAAACACTGCGATGTTTTGCCCTTTCTGTGTTTGCTCTCCCAGATATTATTACTCTGTTAACTGTTTCCAGGGCTAAGAGAGAAAATTCTTTGTAGCAGACTTTATGTAAAGACTATCATAAAATAAAGAGCTTTCGGTTTCATGAAGAGAATATTGAATTCTGATTAAAATTCATTTTTGCAAGTGGAAGATTGCAGGCTGGTAAGGAAAGCCAAATCCCTGGGGTTTGAGCTCAGGCGGTTTCATCTGCAGGTGTTTTTGATGAAGCCTGCTGCTGTCCAGGCTGCAGAACAAGCCCCCTGCACGTGTCTTGCACAGAGGGGCACACACAAGACCCACTCTGTGGGTATCCACAGAGACAAGAGAGGCTGCATTCACATAAACATGCACAGCACAGGCAGCACAAGCTTATTTCTTCTTGTTGGCTGATAAGGGCTGATGCTTACCAGCAGAACTGAGAAGATCTCAGTCCTTTGATTGATAAGCACACTCACCAATATATTAAATAGTAGACCCTATATATGTCCCGTTTCATACCTACATCATAGGTCTCTGTAGTCAGTGACCGTGGGTTTTTCCATGTGCTGGTCTTTCTGCACAGTCTCATACTGCCTTTCAAATATTCTATTTTAAGTTTGCTCTTTCCCATGAGGCTGATAAACACAGATAGCCTGTTTTCTCTTTTTCTTACCAGTCACAAAGTTCTGTGTGAACCTTCTCAGGTTGTGCTTGTGTGGTTCCTTTAGTGTTCATCTGTCAGTGACTTATGAGTTCACATCTTTTGTTACTGTCAGCCTTACTGCTCATTAGGGTTAGTGTATTTCATATTCACTTTATTACTTTTTCTCCTTCTTGTCTTTATCTCAGTCATAACAGGATGTAATTACAAATGACATTTTTACATTCAAGGTATCCCTCCCATGCACGTTGTCTTGTGCCACACTGCATTCCTTGGAGTTTGCTGTAGCCTTTATCTCTCTCTGGTTCCTGCCACAGTCCTCACCTCGTGCCTTGGCTGAGCCATGGCTGGGTTGGGAAAGCTCTTGGGGGAGAGCACCCTATGACTTACTTCTTCCTTTGGCAGCCCCATTCCAGATGGAACTCTAGGCTCCCTGCTTTTGCAAATGATATCTGTTGATGACAGAGTAGTTAGGATTTAAACGTTTGGTTGTAGTTTTATGAAATAATTCTGAAAGTTGTAGTGTATTGTAATAAATCATTGAATACCGTATACCATGCTGAAGAAGTGGGAAAGATTCCCCAGGGATTGTCTTTATTTTATAAAATTAAAAAAAAAAAAAAAAAATTATATACACAGCACAAGGCATTCATTCAATATGGTTGAAGATAAATGCTCCCATGAAAAACAGTATTTTTAGTATGAAGTCTATCATTAGATGAATTCTGAAGAAAGGTTGCATCACATTTCCAAGGAAATAACCTGAAGGGGTAAGAAAGTGCAGTGCAGGATTATGCTCTTTATTAAGTAAAGCACCTGAACAGTCCTGTACTTTGAGGTGGAATTTGTTAGGTTACCATGTGTACAGTTGTTTTAATGTGATGCTGGGTGAGAATGATGAAATTCTCTCACAGTAAGAGTATGCCAGCATAGGAGCAAAATATAAAGGGAATGAAGTTACTGCTGAGAGGAGTGTTCAGCTGAATGGCAAAGTATAGGTGGAGAGATGTGTAAAATAAATCAGAGTCTTACTTTGTTAGCCTATCCAAGCCCTTCCATACCTTCTGCATGCTATGCTGCTGTTATGCTCTGGATGCAGAGCTGTTCAGATAAGGGGGATGGACAGTGAGAAGTACATTGACAAGCATCCCATTTCAGTCTTAACAGATGCATCCATCTGGTCTCCCTGTGGTGCCAGTGGAGACAAGGGCTTGCTTGTTTATCTTTCATTTCAACAGCTGACTGGGCCACACTCAGAGCTTGAAGTGTCCTTGGGTATTTTCTAAGAGTCCTGCAGCAAAATCAGAGTTCTTGACCTCATCTTATTGATGTGAAAAGTAAGAAAATGAGATCACCAATGACAGAATATTCTGAGTTGAAAGGGACCCACAGGGACTATTGAATCCAGCTCTGCAGTGAATGGCCTGTATGGCAATTGAACCCACAACCTTGGTGTTACTAGCACCAGGGTCTGATCAGCTGGTTTGTGTACACACTAATCAGATGAATGGCAGGAAAACGCAGCTGTGCATGGAGGTTGAAGTAGTTCAGGCATAACCTTAAAGTGAGCCTTTACACACCCTAGTGCTTTAAAGGAGCTTCCATGCCAGGCTGCTTGTCCTGCTGGAGGATGTACTGGAACAGCTGCCCAAAATGCTGATCTGTCATGGCTCTGTGGGGCAACCTTGCAGCTTCTGACAGGAGCTGCAGCCTTTGCTTGTTGAGGATCTGGGTACTGCTGGGTGCCTGCATGAGCAGGCACAGATATGTGTGAGGTTCTTCTGCCTTCTCTCTGACCTGTGTTGGAGCTGGGTGTTTCCTTATGGATGGCTGCATTAAGACAGCTCAAGAGCCTGTGACCTCTATAGATAAAGAATTTTCCACTCTTAAATGGCATCATCCCTTTAAAACCTAAAGCAGCCACAAAATGAGATGAAGGACATCACTGACCTTTTTCCTCTACTTTTCTATAAAATACATGAGTGTGGTTTGCAGTTTAACTTCCATTGATTTGTTGTTAAGCTTTTAGTTCACAGCTTGAAACATTACTTTTAAACAGTGTTAACTAACTTCATTCATGATATAAATCTATTGAAACTGTATTTTGAATTAGTGTTATCTTTATCTCTCAGTGTATGTATTTGTGTACATGTAGGTTCAGTCTCACCACTCTCGCAGTATAGAATTTCTTTGTAATATTTAATCTAAACCTACTCTCCTTCAGTTACTCCTTGTCCTGCCCACTACATGCCATTGTAAAAATTTCCTTTCCAGCTGACTCACTGGAAACCCACAGTTAAGTCTCCCCAGAGCCTTCTCTTTTCCAGGCTGAACAACCCCAGCTCTCTCAGCCTTTCCTCACAGGAGAGGTCCTCCATCCCTCTGATCATCTCAGTGTCCCTCCTCTGTGCTCACTGCAACAGCTCCATGTGCTGCCTGTGCTGGGAGCCCAGAGCTGGGTGCAGCACTGCAGGTGGGGTCTCAGCAGAGCAGAGCAGAGGGGCAGAATCCCCTCCCTGGCCCTGCTGCCCACGCTGCTTTGGATGCAGCCCAGGGGACATTTGGCTTTCTGTGCTGGGAGTGCCCATTGCTGGGTCATGTCCTGCCTCTCACCCATGTACATCTGTTTAAGTGAACTTACTTAAAAACTTTAGAAGAACTTTTCTGTCCTTAAAATGTCCTTGGTGTGTTCAGGTCTAAGTGGGAAAGGAATAATTTAGAGCTTTATTCACTGGTTTCCTGTGTTGGTTTTGTTCCAATAATGTCTTTTTAAGGGTCAGTTTCTGCTAGCTTCTGTTTTCTTCTTTTTAATGAGAATGCCTTTTTCCAGTGCCTCTAAGACTTTTTGCAGTGCTTGTTTAATGTTTAGGATTGTCCCTGTGCTGTTTTTCACATGCCTTCGATGCTCACTGTATGTTGCCTTAAAATGGTGATTACTAGGTGTTTCAGTTTCCCTGCCTTTACAGTAAATATCAGCTTTACAGATGAGGCTTACATAGTTATGTTTATACAGTCTGTTGCTTGAAGAGATTATTTAATAGGTTTCTAAAACCAGACATCTGGATTTAAAAAAACCAACAAAACAAACACAAAACAATAAAAAGGTTTTTGCTTTTTTCCCGAAGGTATTAAGATTTGTTTATTGAATGGTAACCAATTTTGTATTTAATTTCCAGATATAATTTTAAAAAATAATATTCAAAGACATAAGTTGATTCAGTTTTATCTTTGAGTTAGGAATGTGGGTTTGTTTTGGTGGTGGGAGAAATGCTTGCGTGTAGATGGTTTGCTATCTCTCTAATGAGAAATATTAAGCTACATAGCAATATAAACGTACCAATGGCCATGAGCATGTAAACAATTCAAACTTGGTGTGAAATCTTGAAGACTAATGTGAGAAACATGTTTACTAAGTCAGTTATTTGTGCTTTAAAATTTGGGTGGAAACCAGCTCTTGACTATGGCAATGCCAATATTTGAGAGCTGCTCTGAACTTTTGAACGGCTCTTTGTGTGCTTGCTGCAGCACAACTGACTGACCTGAGCTATGTCCCAGTAAAATAACAAGAGGCAGTCCAAAACATGGTGTCAGGTACCTGGATTGACCAACATGTGTTTGCAAATGACAGCCAGATTTTTCCAGGCAATGGAGTGATTTGTTCCAGACCTTGGTCACCTGTAAAGGACTGTTATGTGTTAGACCATTACCTCAGCTGTTAAACCGAATAGGTTGGTAGCTGCAAATTATGGTGTCAGTATCAAAAGGAATAGTTATTAAAAATCTACTGTTAAAAAGATGGATCAAAACCTGAGGGAGTTCTTGAGCATTTACATAAAAAGACTTCAGAGGACTCAGATGAGCATGAAATTTTTACAGGAAATAGATTTGCCACAGGCTTTTTTAATGTTCTCGGAGCTAAATACACCGTAATATGCATTAGTTGTGTTGAGTGAAACTTTTATATACCTTCAGGTAAGCAAATAGAAGAGGTCAGTGAAATTTTATGTTGGAAAAACTGCAGCCTATCACCAGCTAAAAGAATTTCTGTAATGTAAATCTGACTTATGCATAAATTCTTTAAAAGAAAGAAAGGGGACTTTTATTGTACAATTTTTTTAACAATTAAAAAGCTAAAAGAAAAACTACTATATGAAGCAAAACTATTCATAATACATGAAAATAAATGCTGTATTTTTTTTATATTGCAGTAAACCCTTTGGATAAAGGGTAAAATGAACTCTTAAATGTAGAAAGAAGAGAGTCCAAGGAAGAGGGGATTTCTTTTGGGATGGAAGAACTCTCAAAATTGCTGGACTTAATTTTTTATAACTAAAAACTTGGGGTTTAAGCTCTGTATTTATGTGTTTTTCACACATTCCTGACCTCACCAACTAGAGAGAGCTGCCATTATTTTTTGTCTCAAGTTGAGAACATGGAATGCAAATGTTAGAATGTTTATTAAAGTGTGTTGGAGTTTTAAGAATTAAACAAGGTATGAGTTTTTGTTTTAAAACCCAACAATAAAAGGAGGGGGAAATGAAATGTGAAAAGAAGGCAGTGGCAGACTTCCTGACTTCATGGTTAAGAACAGCAAGTAGTTCTTCCTTAGACATGGCTGTATCCATGGTTTGGGCTCCTTTTAGGCAGAGCTGGTTCTGTTGTCAGTTCTAGTGCAGAAAAGGTAGAAGGTTTGTAACTCTTCTTTAAAGCCAAGTGATTTAGCTACATTACATGATGATGACTAAAAGTTTTCATCCCTTTGATTACTGAGGTTATAACCATTCTTTTTAAGTAGCTGTGTAAGTATGGAGAAAAAAAAAAGATAATTTGCAGTAAATTTTAAAAGCTGACCAAGAAGGTCTCTGAGCTGTATAATACCATTAATGAAAAACTGAATGGAAGGAATGTAATACTAGCCAGTGTGGGTTTGCGAAAATTCAATGTATAGTGAGTTGTATTTGTGTATTTTTATCAGAGCAGAACCTGGTTTGTAAATGCATCTGTGGAATACCCTGAAATTTCTACATGGCTTTTCACTTGAGTGTTCTGATTAATAAATTAACATGTCAAAAATTAAATGGACCAAAACCTCTGACAATGGCTATAAGTTAAAACAAGAGACTCAGCGTGGATGTGTGGGGAAGTTTCTCTGTGAGAGGACAGTGAGGCTGTGGCACAGGCTGACCAGAGATGATGTGCAGTCTCCAGCCTTGGGATTTTGACATGGCTGGATGAGGCCCTGTGCAGCATAACCTCACCTCAGGGCTGACTCTTCTGTGAGCTGGAGGTTGGACCAGAGACCTCTGATGTTCTTTCCAGCTGGAATGATCCTATGACCCTGTGGATGCCCAGTGCTGTTTGGAATGTGTTGGTGTGAAACAACAGAAGCAGGCATGATGAGGACATTGGCTTCTGAAATGCACTCCTAACTACAGCTCAGTGCCAGCACACATGCACCCTCTGCAAAATCTGTTTTTATTTTTCATTGACAAGGATCCAAACCCTCTTTCTCTCCTGCTTGGGGAAAAAAAGGAGGTCTTGACAGCATCTCCTGGTGATTGCTTCTCTGTCTTGTTTTTCTCTTGAGCTCCTGATTTCAGTCTCCAGACCTATTAACTTTAGAATCTTTTTCTGTCTTTACTGTTCTTTAGAGACTAAAGTACATTATGCTGTCTGTGTACTCCTCTTCTGTGTCCTTATGTCAATCTTCTGCTTTCATAGCTGTCTTCTCAGTGCTCAGCTATAAATCCCTTGAGCAGGAATTTTGCTGCTATATTTGCTTAAGCCTGTAGCTGTTACAACACTGACATTTCATACACCATAGAATTTTTCTATCCAAAATTTTCTGGACTGTCTAAGTCAAAAGCTGCTTAGTAACATGTGGTGTATTACTTTCTAGCTCTGTTCTCTGTCAGTTTTGCAGGGGTAAAGTTTGAATATTATCACAGTTCTAGTAGAAAAATGAGAGAACCCCAGTGGTTACCCCAAAGAGTGGAGAACGTGCAGCTAAACCACTTAATGTGGAGGAAATGGAAAACTTAAGTAATAATTAGAAAAGCATAAGTAAAAGTGAGCAGAAATTAATTTAAATTTTACTTGGGAGAGAAGGAATTGTAAAATGGATGATCATGTTATGGCCATGATATATAGGTCTGTTTTGTTGGAGAAGCTGCATGTGTACCAGACAGTACTTGGTCCTGGTGGCTTTTGTAGTCCCATATGATGCCCTTGTGGCCTTAAAGGAAAAAAAAATTTTTTTTTGCTTTTACATACTTTAAAAAATCTGTGTGTTGTATCTGTCTACAGTGATGGTTTGTGGTTTTTTGTTTTGTTTCACAGCATGCATTAAAGGTTCTGGCATATAACTGAGTGTATTGAGGTGTTTGAATCTGGCAACTTTGCACAAAGCATTGGGGAACTGTTTCATTTTGATTTGGAGAGAAGAGATTGATTTATGCAGAAAGGGACTTTGAAAATAAGCTAACACTTCTGTAGTTTGGTCAATTGGGGGAATAGAAAATGGCATTTACCTCACAAATGTCTCCAAAGCCCTTGAATTTAGACACCAATTTTGAACAATCTTGGTGGCTGTGTTCTCCTTTTCCCATGTCTGCAGTCAAACGCTGCTTTTCCAAACAACTTTGAGTGACACCTACCAGTATGTTTTAGCAGCATCACTGTGATGAAATGACACCAGGAGTGCTGAAGCTGTAGCTTTCTCCTTACTCCCAAAAGTGAGCTGATATGTAACTGGTCTTCATCCTTTTGTGTGCTGAAGTGCTGACCCTGGACTGATGGTAATGTCCCTTTTTATGTGGACTCAGCTCTTAATGTGCTGATGCCAGGATGGCCTATATTGCTCAGAGAAACTGAGTTGTATTTCAGAAACATTTTTGTGCTAGCATAAAAGAGTTTCAATACCAGTGTCATCAGCTTCACTAAGACAAGAAGTGGGAGCCGTGTGCTTTTCTAGAGGATGTGCTTTCACCTGAATTTCTGTCCTTTCCTCATGAAATAAAGGATTTAAAGGATGTTCAATTGCAAGGACTTGACAGTCTAAATTAGAGATAATACTTCAGTTGGTGTAAGAATAAACAAAAGAGACAGCAATAAATGTAATTTGAATTAAATATCTTGGGCACTTCTGTATGCTGACAGATCTGTCAGGCAGCTTTGGATGAGTTTTAGCTCTGCATTTAGGTCATTTTCCTGTAGCAGCATCTCTTTGGTGAAGAGAACTTTGTTATGGTTTCTGAATCAATGCAATTACTAAGCAAATGCTTTTGTAAAGTGTTTGTTAGTAATGGTGATACAAAAGGGAAGAAGATATTTTAGCTTTCACTCCCCAGTTACTTTAGCAATTCTGAAGTTAGGAAAATTTTCATTTTAGTTTGTTAAGTAGATTTGATTTCATTTTAAGTTACTGAGAAATAAGAAAAATAGGATCTCTTAGTGCCATTTTAACTACCTTATTTTACAGACAAATAGTAACTGTTCAATTACTCAGCCTGCATTATTCCTTTAGGAGTAACAAGTCTTGCTAAAGATAAAATATGAGCTTGAATCATTCTTGTAGTTTTATGATTTCATTTAAGAGCAAGAAGAATGAATAGTATCTGATTCAGATCTTTCATTTATCATTTTCATCAGTAACATGTAGGGTGAATACCAGTCTAACATGTATGCATTAAAAAGATCTAGATGGCTCAACATTAATCTTAAAATATTAAAAGAAAAAAAAAAAACACAGGAGTTTGCTTTAAAACCATACCTCTTGTTTGTTTCAGGAGAAGAGGCTAAAAGAAAAAGCAGCAAGGAGAGAAGCCAGGAATAAGAGCGCCCAGGTAAGGATTTTTGTTGTTTTGGTCAAACTACTGGTCGAGGGATCAAAACAGTAATCTGTTTTAAATTGTTTTATTCCTCTCTTTAATAAGCGGTGTTGAGATGAATGGCTCTTTAAAGGCATTTTCTGTTTGCTTGTCTTCTCTTACTCCCTTGCTCTGATGTGGTTGTAATAACTTGGTTTGGAAGGATACTGAGAAAGCATGAATATATATGTTTGTGTGTGTATAAAATGTATGGAAGCCTTTTGGAATTTCAGCCTCTTTATTGTGTATATCAGGTGAGTTGCAATTTCAACTGCAGTGCTGATGCCATTTTTCTCTCTGAATACTTGGGTCATGTTTATAATTTGCAGGCAGTGAGATTTTTTTTGTGTGTGTGTCAAATCTCACTTTAACCTTTTTCTGCTGAACACTTTTTAAAGTATTTACATTGAAGTTTGTTCCTTCCCCTCATTACCACAAACAAAACCTTGGTTTTATCCTTTCTTCTGATGTACATTACTAATTTCCTAGAGGCTGTTCTAGTTTTTCATGGTGCTTGATTTGCGAGAAACAGGTTTCATTCAGCTGCAGTGATTTTCTGGAATGTGGACACAGCAGTGTTGTTTCTCACAGTGCATCTACTTCTGCCACACATGAATAGTCACAGTTTTTTCTTGGCAGTTGGCAAATATTTTACTCCTTTGAGAAAATCGATAATGTTCTTTGTCCGATTTTTGCAAGCTGGCTGTGCTCTGGGAGGCTTAAGGATAGGAAGATGCTTCATTGTGTAGCTCTGAAGTGGAAAGTAATTACAGTTTTAGATGAAAAGCCTAGTTATACTAAGTTGTAAGTATGATTCTGCCTTCAAAGATGGCAAGCTATGAGAGCTGTTGGCATCATGACTCCCCAATCAAGCAATAGAAATTATCTGCCTGTAATTGAATGTATAAAGATGCATACTTTTTAATATATTTAGCAAGCATTTTAGGAAAATTATGGAATGAATAATTAACAAACATCTTAATAAAGGGAGAAAATATTGCTCAAATCAGGCTGTATCACATTCATGAATACTGCTTGTTAATTTTGCCTCTTTTTGAGGAATAAAATGCTATTCAGCAGCTGGGGAAAGAAATCCATTTCTTTCAAAATGATCTGCTTGCTGATGTACATCTCCTGTCCTGTTCTTGGCCAAGTGAATGAATCTGTCTATCCTACTGGAAAGTGAATGAAGTTGATCCCTGTTGAGGATGATTTGTCTGTGTGTGGGGCTGTGTGTCCGTGGGCATGGTATGGGTTAAATGTGGAGCCTTAGTCCCAAGCCCACAATTTTATGCACCTCTGCCTCTCTTCTGTGCAACACTTACATTTGGGAAGCTGTTTTACTAGTGCTGGTCTGGTGTGGGATTGACACATGCTCTCCTGAGGGTACCAGCTGTGCAAACCTGCCATTGCTTTGACTTCATTTTATTCCTGAAGCACTTAGCTCAGTCTCGGCAAGAAGGTGCAAGCCTCAGGAGCTGACATGTCTCCTGGATGAAAACTGTTGGGCTTTTTCTGTTGTTTAGAGGCTATTCTTGCCAGAACCCTGTGCAGCTGAGTCCTGTCATTTTCAGTGTGGCTCATTTTGGGGAAAATGCCTCAGCTGGGAAAGCCTGCCAGCTTGGACCTGGGCTGTTCATGCCTGGAAGTGGAAGGGAGCAGTAGACAGTAGATAAAGGTGCCAGTTTCTGTCTGCTGGGTGTCTGAGGAATTAATTAAGAACACTCCCTGCTTCACAGGAGCTTACAGATGAAGCCATAGTAGTTGAAGCTCTCCATGGTCTGTATGGGATATGACTCAAGCAGCTCCTGCAAGGTACCCAGGGGAATAAAGGAGGAGGACACAATAAAACACAGAAACTGTTGGAACATAAGCCAGTTTAGAAAATATATGCTCCCTAAGTCAGGAGTTCAAAAAATGTTAACATTTTCACTAGTGCTTTCATAATATGGCTTGTGACCCACTTACTCTGCCATGTGCTACTCCTTTGGTAATTAGTAATGTTTTCTTAAAAGGGGAAGCAATAAGGAGAGCCAAAAAAAGTGGAAAAGGTATTTTTAGCCATGTTAATGTAGTTTAGCAGCTGGAGAAAAGGACTAGTGCAACAATTAAGAGTAGCCAGTCACTTCAAAGCAGCTGTGGTCATAATTTGTTTTCCACATCTGTCTGCTTTATCCCTTGTTTGTTTTATTAACTGTCTCCCTCAGGTTACAAACTCCTTGGGTTACAAAGTCTTGTTTGCTGTCTTTCACTAATACATAGTCCACTGGGTCTGACGTGACCTAAACAGACATTTACTTTCCAATTCTTAGTATCAAATAATAATTCTTTGTGAATTTAGGGGGAGAAAAGAAAAGAAAAATCACAGGAGAGAAGGACATCCTGCCTTTTCCTCTGGTGCTGCAGGAGCAATTGCAGGGAAGATTTTGCTCAGTCTTTGTCATGCTGGGACAGGCCAGGCTTGCTGCAACTGGAATTGACTAACCAAATTCTGGCACGCTCTGCTGAGTGTGCCTGAGCAGGAGATTAGATGAGTGGGTAGCTGCAGTGTTATTGACTCCACCTTGGATAAATCTCCATGCAATAAATAAACTGAGTAAGAAGTGAAGACTCTTAAAGGATGCTTTGGAGAAAGTATTTCTTGGGATTTATGACCATTAATTAAATTTTCATGCAAAAGGCTGTGAAAACAAATAAAAGACGTTTTCTCATATATTCTTACTGAAGAGAAAATGGAAATATAGGGTTTTGGTGGTTTTTTATCATAAGATGTTTAATTGTCTCCCATTTTATGAGAATTTGATGTGATATTCACAAATGCAGTGTTTTAAGATGAAAAAAAGCACATATTTTGTCCTCACTCAGTACTGATTAAATTACAGCCTGCAAGCCCTCAAACAAATTTTGATACTTTTCACTTGAAGATAGTCTGGAGAAAATGAGGCAAGATGTAGTCCTTTGAGCAAGAAGTAAAGCTCTGAGCAGCAGCAGCAGCGACAGCTACCCCTGGACGGGAGCTGGGTGTTACTTGGTGAAGCCAGCCCCTGGCCCTAAGCAGGACATCCCTGTGCTCGTGGTTTTCCACTTTTTCTTCTAGAATCTACATATACAGATTTGTTAGTCTACATAAAGGACTTTTGGGTTTCAGCCAGCATTTAAAGGTCCTAGCCCTGCTTGCAACTGTTAGCTGCAATGAAGCTAAACAGGACTGTATTTCTCCGTTAGTGATTTTAGTCTTTTGTTACCCTGATGCCTTAGAGCCCTACTGATGTGTTGAGAATTATGAAGTGAGGAAGGTTTTGATTTCTTTTGAAGACAGTTGCTTTTATAGGAAAGGAATTTTCCAAGAGCAGCTAAACAGGTCTGTGCTTCAAGGTGGGGGAACAAGGAGGCCAGAGAAGGTGCTGTTCCCTGCCTAGCACTGATGTGCTAAGTCATCCTCAACTATCAGCTCCCAGCACTGTGCAAGAAGTGATAAGTAGACCCTTAAAGAAGGCATTGCTATCTGCTAGAAATAGTTTGGACATCATCTGTAAGCAGTGTCAGGAGGTAGAATTTGCTCAGTCATGACAGTTTGGTGCATCGATTCAGGTTTTGGCAGTCCTATAGCAGTTACACCATGCTGGTGTCCAAAGCAAACCAAAAACCTGCAAAAGCTCTGACTAGAAGAGCAGAGGCTGTTTATCAAAGGTCCGTAAGATAATGTAGCCTGATGAAAACTTGGACAAATCCAGCTTGAACACTTACTCCTTCCTGTGATGTTTTTCCCTATTTTCACTGGACAAAATTGAGGATGGGGATTCTTGCCCAGCTGGAAAACTGACTTGTGGAAAAAATCCAAGGGCTCGGTTGTCAGGGGCTTTTTCTTGCGAATGAATGCTTGCTGAATTATTGTAGAACATTAAAGTATCAACAGCAACAGCAGGATAATAAATATACTTTAGCTTCTCTCCTCCCTTTCTCTCCTGTTCTCTCCCTCATATATTTTGCTATTCCCACAGGAATTAGTGTTTGTGTATGAGATTTTACAAAATATATACTTCATAGATAATTTAAGATTTTTCAGAGTCACAATGAATCTTTCTACTGTGAGTACATCTACAAAACACACATGGGTGAGTAGGAGGCATATACTTTCAGGTATGGCAGATTCAGGCATTGATACCTGTCTGTATCACATCACTGCAAGCTATAATGCTCAATATAGCATTCTTTTTTCTGTGCCTTGTACCATGCTCTGTTGAGATTTTAACCAGAAAAATGCTTAAACTTATCATTTTGTTTTAATCTCCAGCGCCCCTGTGGGATTTGAGATACTCTTGCCAGATTTAGCTCAAGAAATCTTGGCACCATGTGGGAAAATTTAAAACAGGAAAGGGGAAGTCAGATCCCTTGGGTAGCTGTGGCTAATAATCCACTCAATGAAATATATACTTCAGAATATTGTGAAAATTCTTCATCCATTGTGAATCATTCCTGTAGTACTGGGTTTATATTACCTTTGCCTCTGCCTTTAATGTCTTTTTTCTTGAGATCTAGTCCATGGCTTGTGCTCAGGCTGGAGACACTGGTTTCAGTGTGAATGTGAACTGTAATTTCAGTGTGGAAAATAGGTGTATAGGAGTGAAGGAGGAATTTGGTCTGTGCCTTCTGTGAATCCAGGTTCCCAAATCAATCCCCTTGAGCACTGGGGTTGCTGAGTATTCTTGTGAAAGTCTCATGGGATGCCTGATAACTGGTGGTTAATGGTGATGATGCATTGTTCTGGATCACTTCTCATGACCCTCTCATGGATGGTGTTGAGGAGAAATTTTTTTAGCTCCCTGTGATTTCTGGAGCTGGAGCAGGGTTTCAGGGCTAGATCATTCTGATGGTCTGGAGGATGCTGAGATTGTACAGGCTGTTGTTTGTAAGGAGGAGAGAGTTGTGTTGTGCTGGTGTAGCCTCAGGGCAGGCTATGTCTTGTCACTGCTGTTTGACAATCACTGCAAAGGACTAAAACTTATTCTTCATCAGTAATTATTTTTGATTCTGAAAACCACAAAGAACAGCAAAAAATGAGGTAATGGTACTTCTGTTCATCTACAAAATCTTCCACTGTATTTAGTGTGGGGAGCTTACAACTGAAATTACCATGTCAATTTGATCCCTTTTAACAAGTCAAATTTCTTTCTTAAAACAATCTCACTAACCTTAGATTAGAAGTAGTTCTAGTCTGTTAATTCTTGTGTTCTGTATGCACATCCAAAACCTTTATTTATTCAATGCAAGTAGCTTTATTTTTTCAATGCAAGGTTTGAGTGTTTTGAATTTCTGTAAGAAGCTCTGTGAATAAACAGAGCGATTTGGGATATCGACATCTTAACCGACTAATTTAGTCATTTCATTTCAAAGCCAAGTCATGAAATGGAAAATGAGTTGCTTCTGATTCTGAACTACTTATATGATGAAACATTTTTAAAAATCAAAGTATTCTACCATATATAAGTTAATATATGAAAATGGGTATTACATGCTCGTATGGAAATGTTATCTGTATTTGCTTTTTGAAAATAACATATTGATTCCAGTTAATATAACAATTAAATTGCTTTGAGTAAAGTTGTAATAAATCCTGTCTCTTCTGCAATTAAGAATTTATATGATTAAACCAATATTTCAGTGTTGTGACCCTGAACAAGTTACAAGTAAGGATTCTGATGGATTGATTTGCCGATGATTGCCATGCCTCTGTAAACCTTTTCATTGCAGCCAACAGCACACTGAGGATTTCAAATATATTTATCAGATTGACCATTTAAACTAATTGACCATGGCTATAGCAATTGAATTTTGCGAGTATAATGTTCACAACTGTTATTTTCAATCATATGTGGTATGTGATGAGAGTTTGCTGATCTACATGCCAAAGCTGATGTTCCTTGTTTTGTGTTCACTTGCACATTTATGGTGCTTCTTTTGGAGAGTAAACTTCTTTTTTCTTCAGGCTTCTGTTTTTTGGTTGGTTTTCTTTTCCTGATTTTGGTGGGTTGCAGTTCTAGGGGAGCTTTTGATGAAAGATATAATGTGGATTTTTCAGAGCAGAGTAACAGGATTTCTGGCATGTTAGGGAGCACAAAGGTTATTGTATTGCTTGATTGTAAATGACTGTTTTAAACTTCCAGGGCAATAGTTATGTAACTCCAGGAAGATGATATTGTTTAATTTGTTGTTCTCCAGGAAAACCTTTTGTTTTTAGAATGTCTGTGTAAGTTTGATAGCATTGGAACAGGGGCTTTGGAGACATTTTAACTGCTGAGCTTCAGAGCTTTCAGTGTGTTTTAGACTATACAGTTTTATTTCTTTCAGAACCAACAATATTTTGGCATTTTTAGGGAAAAGAAACACTCAGGTTTTCGTATTGAAAGCTTAGGCTATGAAAATTGCGAATTGAAATAAGCATGCATTTCACTCTTCCTCTTGAATTATGTGGGTTTGTAATAATTTGTTTGTATCATATAGTTGCAAATAACTCTTGGTAGTTGTAGAATTGAGGAATGCTTTGGCACTTTTCCACCCAAGCTCTTGGATGGGGCTGAGCAAAGAACTGAGTGTTTACTTGAGACACTGCTTCAGATCCATCCCTCTTTTGAGCAAGGGAGGTATATATTACTTTGCTTCATTTTTACGCGCTGCCTATCTCCATGGATATTAAGAGCAGGATTCCACCATCAGGTTCCTGAAGTGTGGTGGAGCACAGGGAAAGCCATTCAAGAGCTCTGCTAGCCTTGCACAGATGCCTTTCTGAGGTTGATGATTAAGCCCCAGTAGTAAAGGCAATATGCATTTTTTGTTTGAATACACACTTTATCAATTGAGGCAACATACTCCAATTCCAGACATGAATCTAGAAAAACAGTAGGTGTGCAAGAACCCAGAGAAGAGCTCTTAGAGTCCTGTGAAGTGCAAGCACATATATTCAAGGGCAAAGACCTTTCCAGCTGAGCTTCAGATTTCCATTTCAGCATTAAGGGAATATTTTCATTGTAACTGTGTATCACTACGTTCTGTAAACTTAAATGGGGAAGAAGAAAGCACCGGGGTGTAGCTTTGTGATCACTGTCCTTCAATATGTAATCACTTCATTTTTGCATGTGGTCTCTTGAGAAGGTGGCAAGTGTACAGTTTAAACATAACTAGCCACTTCTTTATGATTTGGAATTTATATGTAAACTTCTTGGCTTCCAAAATTTCTTGTTCAGTTTCTTCACTGATTTAACACCCTCCTTAACAATCTCTCTCTGAGCGGAACATGAAAGATTACTTTCCCCCTCCTTACTCTGGCCAAGGAATCAGAGGCAATAGGCAGTGCTGGAGCAGTATATCCACCAGTATGGAAAAAAAAAAAAAA
>VXAC01008442.1:2436524-2580408 GCA_013399225.1 Rhipidura dahli
AAAAAAAAAAAAAAAAGCTGTTCTGAAATGTTACAAATCTTTGAGCATTTTTGTCTTAGTAAACAGACCACTGTATGAAATTAATTGTAATGATACTTCATTTGTTTATCTGCTCTGTGTTACTCATTGATAGTGTTTAGTAGCCAGTATTTGAAATTTCTCTCCCTCTAAAGCACAAAATTTAAAGCTGTTACTACTCCAAGCTCATTTGCTGTGTTCCATACATGTTTGGAGCAGCAAGTTGTTGTTTATTAGTGTGGAGTTCTTCTTGTCTTTGGCTCACCATAGTCCTTTGATGCCATAATGAACACAGTACAGAAGAATTGCCTGGAAGTGAATTTCTCAAGATCTTCACCCTCTTTTCCACCTCTGCCCATAATCCTGAAGAAGTGGGAAACTCCAACCGATTCAGACATAATCACCTGAGGCTTACAGCAGCTTTTGCACAAAGCATTTATTTAGGAAGTGGATATTCTCTCTGGATTGAGAGGTCTGTTTTCTGTTGTGAAAAGCCAGTTGTATTCACATTCCTCAATTCTCTCTGTATAAATATTGTGCAGGTGATTGCGTTTCACAAGTAAGCTGTATCAGACTCCTCAGACTTGTTTATTTTGCACCTTGGTTTGTTCCAGTAGTACTCTGAGCTGCTTTGCAGCTTTCCTTATGTGTTTCAAACTTTCTTAGATTATAGTCTTTAGATGCAGGAATTCTACTTTGCTCCATAGCTCAGATGTGAACTTAAGAATAGTTAATTGGCTGATGAGCGGGGGCAATCTTTCAGATGTGTTTTGATGACATCCTCATGCAGCAAGTAGTGGTATTTAGTGTTAAATTAAGCAGTTCTGTTTTCTCAGCATCCCCCACCTGTTTATATTCTTGGAATGTGTTGCTTGCAGTATTGTACATAGTCTGCTATAGCAGTTGTAATTGCTACTAGTGATGAAAATTGATTTGTGCAATCAGAAAACCATTATCTGCATTCTGACTGATAATGCTGCAGTTGCCAATATTTTAAAATTCTTCTGATGGTTGTTTTTTTTTCAAAATGCTCTGGGGTCACGCAATCACCAGGTTTCCAGTTGCTTTATGCTGAATCTTATGTGAGCATTAAAAGAGAAAGAAAAAGCTCTTGGTGGTTCTCTCAAATATATTTTTTTCCAGAGTTTTTAAGGATTTAGTGTTTTTTCAGTCCCCCCTTGCCAAATATACAGATCAGGAGAAGTGCAGTATCCCTTGTTTTACCACAGTGTGCAGAGATTTTAATAAGTCTTCTGTTGTTATACTACTGGCTGCATTAATAAACCAAGCAGCTTGGTAATAGTAAATGCCAAGCTGGTAACTTACACCTGGTTATTTTACACCTCGTGGGAGATCTGATAAGCCCATACTTCCCCCAAATGAAGCTCCATCTTCTATACGGAGTCCATTAGGACCTGGCCCTTTTGGTGTTGATTCCCTCAAAGTTTCTTTTCTTTAAGGCCTAATGTTTCCTCTCATTCTTTTTTTTTTTTTTTTTTTTTTTTTTTTTTTTTTTTTTTTTTTTTTTTTTTTTTTGTTTGGTTTTTTTCCCTCTGGTCTTCTATGAATTTTTTTGTGGACTTACAGGTTTCTTATCTCTTGCTGTTTCCTTATCCTGTTTTCTGTTCCTTTTGAAGGAGGTAAATTCAACCTGCTGTTGCTTTTATTTGGTTTCTTTCTGCTGTGGGGAAACTGAGAGCAGAGGAAACTGAGGAAGAAAGATAATAGCATCATCTAGTAGCAAAGCCTTAATTAATGTGCTCAGTATTTTTAGCAGAAAGCTTTGTGGGGTTTTTTTGTTTGTTTTGTTTTCTTCATACTGTAAGATCTTATATTTTTCTGACATTCCTTCAAAGGAATATATACTGGTAATATTTTGCTGGGCTGTTGCTAGGATTCAAGTATTAAAAGATGCCTCTGTCCAAATGGAGGTGCAAATGAGACCATATGCTGAAGTCAAGAGTATGGATTTTATTTAACATTAAATGTGAGGTACAGGGAGTAGTGGGGGGTGAAGAGAAAGAGAGATTAAGTAGAAAGAGAGTCACCACCACATGGGTCTTGCAGCATCCTGCTGGCCCTTTTTCTTCTGGTCTTCTCTGTGGTGGGGGTGCTGGAGTGTTCTTAAGGTGGCACCACTTTTAGAGAGTCCAGGTCCCAGCTTTGCACAAAGTGTGGATGCGTTCCTACAGCTCAAGCTGCATATGTATAAGGACTTGCTTCCTTTCTCCGTTTGCCATGGTGGGAAGTTTTGTATATTGACACTGATCCTTCCTCATACTTTAAGGAAATTAATTATATAATTTAAGTTACGCTTACAAATAAGTATAATTTTCTTACAAGCAGTTTTGCAAAGCAAACAGCTATGACTGATAAAAAGGTTAAGTTGAGCATATGTCAATAAGGCAGTCAGCAACATGTACTAGCATTAGACCTGATTTATACAAGTATATTGCTCTCCTCTCTTCATTCTTCTTGGACAACCTGCCAAGGCTTTGAAATTTGCAGCAAGAAAAATTCTGGGTGGACAAAGGAAGGTGATTGATTGATTACAGTCACAGTAAATGTACATTTACATGATGTATGTAAGTGGCTATTTAAGGTGAAAGCTCATAAAGATCATTGAGTTTCATAATTAATGGCAATATCAGTGCACTTGCTTTGCTAATTCATATGCTGTTAAAAATGCCAAAAGTTATTAGCATTTTTATTTTTCCATCACCTAATATTCTAGCAGACTGCATATCTACAAAAATAGTGCTAAGGCTCATTAGAGCTATTCAAGGTATTTACTAACTTAAGAAATGCATAGAATTAATGAAATTTGTCCTTCCTAGGCACCTGTGCAGCACAACTATGAATAAACCTAAAGCTTTTTTTTTATTAATTAATTTAATTTGTAGCCAATCAAATCAGAGTAGGATAATGAGAAAATGAAAACATCTTTGAACACCTTCACGAGGTGCAGAGAGGATCCCCTTTGTTGCTGAACTTCTCAGAAAGGAGCCTCGGTGATGCTGGATGGGATCTTAGCCTCACAATGTCAGCGCTTTTTTGTCCTACCAGGATTAAAGATGGCAAATCAGATATATTTATGTAAAAAGAATTATTTATTTTGAGTAATGATTAGATAAAAGATTTTAATCAGAATTACTTATTACAGAGTATAAAAGCTAAAACTACTAGTACCATTTAGTGTAGTAGAGTGCACTGTATCAAAGCAATTATATTAAAGCTAGCAAAAAGAAACAATTATTAAATAGAGATTGATGTAACTCAGCATACCAATGCCCATGTGCAGATCTCATTCACTCAGCCTCAAGGAGTAACTTTGAAGGGGCATTCCCACTTCAAGGAAGGAAACTTCATACACTCCAAGAAGGAATATGCTAAAAGAACCTACCATGTGAGAGTGGACTGGACTGTTACAGTATAAAGTGGTTGACTGCCAGTCATATGTCTTCAGGTCATCTTAGGGACCTAACTGCCTGGTCTTTGCCTCACTATCAGGATGTTAGTTTGGGGTTGGTGAGACAGACTAGTTTTAGCATAATTCTGTACCAAACCCAGCGAATGATGCCCCCTGTCAGCCCATCACTGAAATCTTGCAAAACAGGGCATTGTTTGAGTTGTTTGACCACATTACAAGGGCAAAGACTCCTGCTACATCTGCCAGGAGTGTGGGCTTCCCACAGGGTTACAGCCTCCTTCAGGCATCCATCTCCTGTCACCTGGGGTTCTCCACAGGCTACAGATGGGTCTCTGCTCCCCATGGATCTCCATGGGCTGCAGGGGGACTCACTGTGGTCTGTACCACAGAATGGAGGAATATCTCTGCTCAGCATTGGGGCACTTCCCCTCCTTCTGCACTCAGTGTCTTCAGGGCTGTTTCTCTCACATTTTCTAACTCTTCTTCAGCTGCAGTTGTCTGGTTTTTCTTCCTCCTGAACTATGTTATCTCAGAGGCACTGCCACCATCGCTGATGGGCTTCATCCTGTGCAGTGGTGGGTCTGTCTTGGAGCCGGCTGGCATTGACTCTGTTGGACAGAGGGGAAGCTTCTGATGGCTTCTGACAGTCGCTCTCCCCACTACCAAAACCTTGCCATGCAAACCCAGTACAGGGCCCCAGCTGACAGATGTAAAGCAAAGAAAGAGCTAAAATTAGAATAGGTAAAAATAGAGGTTAGGAAGCCGTCTGATTGATCTTACAAGCAACACATTTATGCTGAATTCTGTCAGTTAGGTTTGCTGTGTTTGTTAGGTCAGGCTGTGGCTCAGACAGAGTTCACAGAGAAGCAAAAGGTGTCGTGCTCAAAAACATGTATTTAAATTTTTTTGTAGTCTATAAAAATTTGACACATCTTTAAAATTGGTTGATATGGCCAGGATGTTCAGATTTGTCCCTTGACAGAAGGACCAGATTGCTGTTTCAGCCCCAAGACAGGAAAACAAATTATATATGAACTTTGATGGTAATTTACATAGAAGCCTATCAGAAATATTCAACTGTGTGATACAGTTGGTGAAAGGACTTTTGACATCATAGTGTTGCATCACAAAAAGGAATATTCTAGTAAGTGTATTTCCTGGGGAATTCCATCCAGTTCCTTCTGTTGCCAGTGAATGCAGAGTTTGTCTGTACCATGGCAGAAGGACAGGTCCTGTATCTGACTTCCCTTTTTGAGAATTGCCCTGTGGACATAGGTGAGGAGTCAGCCTGGGGCCGTGCTTTGCTGAATGCTGGCTTTGGTGTACGAATGTGTTGGTTCATTAAGGACTAGACAGCTATTGCTCTTCTGAGACTGGGCTGTTCTGACTGCCATGGGATGAAAGCACTTTATGGATAGTCAGTGAGGGATCATTGTGAGTTCCTGCTCTACTCCATCCTGTACTGTTTTTTAATGTCTCTGTTCTCAAATTGATAATGCCAATGATACTGAAAACATTCAGAAAACATCTAAATGTAGACAAAGAGCAAGACATTAGTGCAGATATCTGATTCACCAATTAAAATACAAATTCTGTTAATTTGTTTTGCTTAAAAAGGAGTTGACATACTTAATTCATTACTACAAATCAATGAGATTAGTTTTTCAGGTGCTAAAGAAAATCTCCTGTATTGTTTGTTCTGAAAGGCAATTCCCTGTATAATTCATTAGGCATTGCATTTCAGATCCAGTCTTCAGTTGAAATTGTTTTGAGATTTTTACAGATTCTGCAATTTTACAAATTGCTAACTGCATCTGAGTGTCAGCCACTGAGTGAATTAAACTCCTAGAAGGCTTCTTGGTAGGAACATAAAGAGCATTAAAAAGGTTAGTACAGCTTGCATATATAGAAGTGCTTGGGGTTTTTTTTTCTGTCACTAAGAGCATTTAAAGTAGCATCAAAGTATTCTAGACTTCTAGAAAGATATCCCTTTATAAGACTGCCTAAAAGATGTATGAATATCACTGCACCTGTTAATAGATGGTTAAAAGAATATTAGAATATAAATTACTGTATAATCCAAGGCTCTGATCTGTCTCAATAAGCAGGTATTGACTTAATGCAAGGATTATTCTGAGGCCATCTGAGACCTATATTATTCCAGAGGCTCTCCTTTTCTTAAAATCTGTGAATATAAGGATGGATTTCTGTGTTCAAGGATGTGGTTTCTGCATCCTATTTTTAACTTTTTATGTTAGTAAGAGGAATCAGAAAAATCTTGTTCAGTTTTGGTTCTTGATAAGTCATTAAAGTAAATGGCTGACTCAGTAGCCCATTGTTCACTTATGGATATTGTCTGGTGAAGTCTTCTCCAGATTGTGAATGGTATGCCAGTTTTGGAGCAGGTCTTTAAGTCCCTCTGGAGAAATGAGGTAGACCAAAGAGACTTTACAAGTGAGCAGGGAGTGCCCCTGGCTGGGGTAGAAGACAAGCAGCACTGCTCTGAATGGATCTGCTGAAGCTCTTCTAACTGACAAGTAGAGACTAGGAGAGTGATCCACCTAATCCTTCCTGATGTTCTCTTTTAGTAACTTCCAGAGAAAGGCAAAGTATAGTGTAAGCTTTCTAGCCAGCTTGAGTTGTTGTAACAGTGAGTTTTAGTTCCTTCTCTGATCTGGTACAGTGACTCCTACTGATCACGCTGTTGTGTGCTGTCTCATTTTAAGTGTGAAGTTAAAATAATAATAATAATAATTTTAAAAACTGTACTTCATGAGAAATGCTGCCACAGTCTTTTGGTTTCATGTCTTCTGTGTGTCTTCTGGCTACAGCCTGAGCAGCAGGGTCCCAGGAGGAAGAACATGCTATTTCTTCAGTAGATAGTGGCAGTAAGACTTCTCCTGGTTGTTGAAGTCATAGAATGAAAGAATGGTTCAGGTTGGAAGGGACCTTAAAGATCATCTAGTTCTAACTCTCCTGCCTTGGGCAGGGTCACCTTCCACTAGACCAAGTTGCTCAGGGCACCATCCAGCCTTGCCTTGAGCACTTCCAGCCATGAGGAAGTCACAACTTCTCTAGGAAACTTCTTCTAGTAAGTCTGGAACTATTCCAAAAAAGGAGAGTATTTTGTAATTATGTGTGTTATTGGACAAAGATGATTAGGCCATAGTGAAAAAATTATGTTGTAAAGAAATTGTTCTGCAGTTCTGTAATTTTTTTTTTTAATCTGTATCATCTAGACCTCAAAGCAAACTGCATCTGTTTTCAATGTTTGGTGTTATCTCCAGAGTATGCACAAGAGAATAGTTCCAAACACACAACAAGAAAGTGAAATTTTCAAGACTGGCTTTTTTCGTTTGTTTGTTTATTCTGCTTTTTGGTGATGTTGAGTAGGACTTGTACTTTGTCCCTCTGCATACTGATGTCTAAAATTACCTTTGGTAGTAAGATGCTTAGCATGTTTGAAGTTGTCTTAATATAGTACTGTTCTCAGAAAGGCACTTTTAGCTCAAGCATTTTTCAGATATTTGAGTCACAAGCTCAATACTAGAATGAAATAGTGTCATAAATAGTATTAAAAAGAATGAGCTACTTGCCCTGGTATGTGTTTCGCTATAAAACAAAACCACACAGCATCTTTCCAGAACCTTCTACTCTTTTCCTGGCTCTTAATTGGTAGCTTGAAACATCAGATAGATGTATAGCTGCTAGAGCTATTCATCTGTTGCCCTCACCATTCAGTGGAAATATTTTCAGTCTGTTTGTGCTTTTAGGCAGCTGTAAAAAATGTGAAAGATGTCAGCACAGAAGTCTCTTTGCCCATCAACCACTACAGCTGTGATTTTACTGTAATTATAATACATGCACTTGAAGTGTGGTATTTGTAAGCAAAGATAACGCGTTGTCTATTGGAAAATTGTGTCAAAAGCTGGTGATAAACTACCCCTGTATTTCAGTACCAACAACCATCAAACTTGTTGAAGTAGCAAGAAATACCCTCTGTAATTGTAGTCATATTTTGCAAGCTGGCGTGAGAACAACTTTCTTACTGTAAGGAGCTTCTAAACCAAATGAGTCTTCCATAAGTCTAACTGAAGGTATTTCTAGAACACTCATTGCTGGTGAATGCAAGTGTTACTTGAAATAGTGTTATGTAAGTCTTCGTGGACTGAATTTTTAAATTGCCATTTGGCTTTGAATTCTAAAAAGCCATTCCCTGCATGCTACCTTGATGAGTTAATTAATTGCTATCCAGTATGTTAGACTGTCTAAATTTTGAAGACCTTGTGACTAGTACTTAGTGCCTCATGATCTTTGAATGTGTTTTTCCTCGCATCAGTCCTGTAATCAGGATTTACTTCTGTTCACATGTGCAGGCGAGAGCAGAGGGACGTACTGAGTGAATTCCTTAGACTTTGTTTCTGACTTGGGGCTGGAGCAGAGAGTTGAGCAGGTTTTCCCTCTTGTCATGCTAGTTTCTTGCTTCCTTGACAGTCCTTCCTCTCTTATCTGAAGGGCTTTTAGAAAGAGAAACAATATAGAGATGGAGTTAAAAAGAAACTGTAATGTATACATGATGTGATGATGGTACAAGCATTTCTTCTAGTAACTGTAGGCTAGTCAGGTTTCCACTGCTCTGTATCTCTTGCTGGTAACATTATTTTCCTGTGAAGAGGTGTTTCCAAAGGTGTTTTCCAGGCCATGCTGTTACATAGAGGGCATCAGAATTTCAACAGCTTTGTCAGTTATTTGGCAGTGAACCATACAGACAGTCAGATGTGTGCAGATTACAATTAAAAATGTAGATATGGGTTATGGTGGCTTCTTGAAAGCCAGAAGTGGTTTTGTTAATGTGTTAATCCTTTCCAGTTATAATACTGTATAGCCTTCTTAGCTTTCCATTAATTGACTGCCATGTTTTTTATGGCACTATTCCCTGAACTATGGCAGTAAAGTCTGCTCATCACAGTGTCAGTCCAGCAAAATAGAAAAAAACATGGTACTCAAACTTCATAATAGATTTGACTCTCATTTGGAGAATCAAATTGCAAAGGTGTGGAAAATGCTACTGCAGTGCTTGAAAAAAATCTCAAGGCTCTGGATACAGAGGGGCAGCTTCTGTAGTATATATGAAGGAGGAGATAGAGGCTGTAACTTATATTTTACTGTTCTGCCTGAAATGTTCTGAACTCTTCCTTAGGAAGAGGATTCTTTGAAATTCTTCAGGGAAGTCAAGCCTCGTGAAGTTGTGGTGGTTACTTGTTTGTGAAACATCCTCATGAATCATCTTTTCTAGGAATGGTTTTTAAAAGGCAGTGGGATAGATTACATATGAGTATTCTTTGCAATCATCAGGCAATATCTAGTAGCTTGAGGAACAACTGGAATTTAAAAAAAATTCGCCATTGCATATCTCTTTTATAAGTTTATTCATCTGTCCTCTCTTGTAGCTTTGAAAGCTATTTAAAATGAAAAATTCTATCCTAACACTATTGGAGCTAAGGCCTTGACTTTATGGCATATTTAAAAGGAAAACTTGAATATTATTTTCCATTTTTTAATGTCTGATGACAGCCTTTAATTTTACAGAAAGAAATAGAAAGTATTTGTTTGAACAGTAGCAGGCTGGGTTTTTTCCAAATCAAAATCTTCTTGTATTATAAGTTTCTGTACAAAAATATTTTCAAGTTTCTGAATAGTAGTAATACAGCTGTTTCTGAGCAAAAATACTGAATTTTTTTAGCTGAAAATGGTCTTAAAAAGTAATTGAGATGATTCAAACGAATGGCATGTGCTTCCATGGTCTGGTGGTTAGAGAGGCTATCAAAAACTGTATCAGTAAACTGCATTTGGAAGAATGAGGATGAGATACATTGGTTTGACTTCCATGATTGGGTCATTAAGTTAGGACTAACTAACTTAAAAGTTCATTAGTTAAAAGCAAGTTATTTGTTTCTTTCACATTAATATAGTAGTGACACATTCCCGTGTTAAATTTCATTTGTGACTTCCTCCTTCCTCTGGAAGCTGAAGTTGAAATATATTGCTGAGGAGATCTTGAAGTCTTTTAGACATATCTTTTTGCTCTTGGGTTCAGGATTTTTGATATATCTGTTTCTTTCCCTCTGAATCATGAGGTTTGAGGGTTTCTTTTTGTCTTGCTCCTTAATTAGAGGAGCAGCACCCTCTGAAAATGTCCCTCTACAAATTCCTAGCTTTCGTGAGAACTAGAAAAAATTTTTCTGTGGCATTTCATAGTTGAGTTTTTTGGTACTTGTGCAGCATCTGAGGTTTCCCTTGTAAAGTTTTGCTTTAGTGTGCCGCAGCAAGGTTGTTACAGAGTGCCTGCCTGTGCCTTCCATTCCAGAATTAGTTGAATTTTGATGCTAGCTAGATTTTGTTTTCAAGCGTTGAATTGTTTCTACACAGGAAAAGATAAAGATGTTGTTCCTGTTGTGGCACTTCTGACATGGTGCTGCTTATAAATATTCTTCCTCTGGATGTGATACTCCATGTTTTGGTGGTATCAGAGTTTAAATAAAAATTGCAACCAGTTGCCTCAGATATTCTGTACTTTAATCTCAGTTACTTGAAACCATACTTGGAGTAGGTGTTCTAATTTCTCACTTTCCCCATTACATATATAAATATATACATACATACATATATATGTGTAAATAAAACCAGACTATAAAAACGCTGAAATGGTTAATCCTGACATTATTTTTGTGTACTGGTAGGTGATTTCTTTTTGATGTTAAAAGCCCTAGCATTGTGAAATGGTTTATTTCTTCTATGGTAGTGACGTTGCCTGTTTAAATTCAGCTCCATTGGAAAAGAATGCACAACCATCAGTCTACAGAATAACACTTAGCAGAAATAAAGAGAAAATACAGTTGTCAAGCAAGTGGCTTGATGCAAATGCATTTAGTTAAAGGTGTTGCTGTGGCCTCCAGTCATCCAAATGTTGTCCTGAATAACTTTCGAGCAAATTAGACTGGTTTTGGCACATGCCCTCATGGCAGCTTCGTTAATTATAACTGAACTAAAATAGTTGTATGCTGGTATGAGTTTTTAATTTATTTTTCATATATGAGGTGTTAATAAAAAACCTACTGTGTAGTATATTTCTTGTAGTGTTGCAGCATTATAAATTAAATAATACGTCATCTGATTCTTGTAGCCAGCTGTTCAGTGAGACACACTGGGCTTCCTAGCAGAGAAGCTTGAACCTGACACCACCTGAGCAGTAAATTGGCTAGGTTGCATGGTGGCTGACTAAGGATTAAAATTTCTTAGGATGAAGTAAAATATCCTTCTATTTTAGATATATTTTTTGAGTCTTAAATTACATACCATTTAATAGGGGTGATTTAATTTAAATTTAATTTTAATTAGCGTGCAGCCAGAAACATTTGTACAACAAAAGGGCACAGGTCTTCTGTGTACAAGGTGCTTCCAAAGAAAGAATGCTTGGAAGCACAGTCTGTCTCAGGTATTTCAGATGGGTTTTGTAATTTGAATTTACAGTTTTCTTTCCATTATTCTGCAAGGAGACTAAATGAAAAAAGCAACCTTGTGATTTTTTTTTTTTTTTTTAATTCAGCACATTTGTACTAGCCCACCGTCTGTCAGATTTCACATTGATTTCTAGGACTGTACTCGTTTTCTTTCAACAAGTCACTGTGAATATTGTTTCCAATAAAGTGGCACCTTTATTTTATGGAATTGGCCTATCTGTTTAGAAAAAATGTGCTAAAATTGAAACAGCTTGTGACAAAGCCATGACAAATTAGTTCAATCCTGAAAATGCCTACAAGCGTTTAAGTAACTGAATATGGGCATGCTCTAGAATTAATGTTTTTAATTAGGATTTATTGTAAAAGCCAGTAATCATTCAGGTAATCAGCTAAGAACAATTGAGCTTAGTCTTCTTTTGAGCATCATCTAAACAAGGATTAAAGGTTGGGCACTACAGAGAACAGTTTTTTGAATTCTACACACAAAACTACACTATCTGAATAATCACAGAGCGAAAAGAAGTAGATTGTAGGCTTCTCTCTGAGCAATAACCTGGTCCGCTTGATATATCCACTAATACATGTATTTGGTCTTCCCTTGATTTTAGAAGTTTAGATTGGGAATTTGATTGTCTGTGTGTAATATCTGGTAGCTGATATGCCTGTTTTAGCACTTAAAACCAGCAGATTAAAGCAAATATGCCTGTTTCCCCTGAACCAATCCTAACTGGAAATTAGCTGCTTTCTGGTCATGGTTTACATTGTGTGTGTTGATTACTGATGGAAAGATGTCAGTTCATTTAATTAAGAGTGAGTTGGTAGACACTGAGCAAATCTTCTGGCATAAGATTGCTGCTGACCGTCTCCATAGGAGTGCTGGGCCATGCAGTGGTGTCAAGAAAGCTCACCTGTTCCTGAAGGTAACTGAAGTGGTTATTGCAATATTCTTCTGCATTGGTCCATAGGGGATCCCATCCTCCTGTGTTTCTGGGCAGTCTCAGATAGGGTAAAACTTCCTATGAAGACATTTTGTTTGTTGAAAATTATGCTTATCTCTGGTTGGAAGTACTCTTGGAGAAGTTGATTCAAATTGGAATGGACAATAAACTTAGTTTTGTTTCTTACATGTGAGTTCATGTACCTAATCAGTCTTTCAGTCCCTTCCAGTGTAGCCTACTGGATTTTCTTTTATATGCTTTTGTTAAATACAACTACCTGACTATAGGAAAACATCAATTGGTGTAGCTATGCAGACATTCTTTAAATACCTGAAATATGACATAGTAAATCACTGCTCTTATTAACAGACTAAACAGAAAGTAGTTGAGTTTAAAAGAAGACCAGGTAATTAAAAGCAATAAAGAAATCCTGAAAATGTCAGATGCCAACATTATTATTGTTGAATGGGCAAGCAAATTAGTAATGATAGTTCTGGAGAGGTTAGTGAAATTTTCATTAAAGCTACAAAAGCATGAAAGGGGTCAGTTTATGTGCAGCTCACTTTTTCCTAGCCAGTTATTTTTGTTCAACATCAGAAAAATTCTTTTGGTCTGTGTGCAGAGGGAATGTCAGGCTTCCATATGGCCAGCTGTGAGGAACTAGTCTGCTGTGCATAGGCTGTCATTTTTGGAACAGTGTGGACCTCCCTTGACCCTCTCTCTACTGCCTGATACAATTCTAGCAATCCCAGCTTGTGCATGCATTGAGCAATTCCATTTAATTCTCTGTTTTTGAAAATGAGAACAGCAATGAGCATTAAGTCTCTTTCACAAACGTGTATGACCTGCTGAAAAAGCATATCACAGAATGGCCTAAATTGGATGAGCCCTTCAAGATCATCCAGTTCCAACTCCCCCTGCCATGGGCAGGACAACTTTCACTAGACCAGGTTTCTCAGAGCCCCATCCAACCTGGTCCTGAACACTTCCAGGGATGAGACATCCACAGCTTCTCTGGGAAGTCCGTTCCAGTGTGTCACCACCCTCACAGGAAGGATTTTTTTTTCCTAATACCTAATCTAAATCTGCCCTCTTTCACTTTGAAGCCATTATCTCTTGTCCTGCATGCTCTTGTCAAAAGACCCTCTCCAGCTCTTGTAGGCACTCTTCGGGTACTGAAAGGCTGCTGGGGTTTTCCAAAGCCACCTTTTTTCCAGGCTGAACAGCCCCAGCTCTCTCAGCCTTTCCTCACAGGAGAGGTCCTCCATCCCTCTGATCATCTCAGTGTCCCTCCTCTGTGCTCGCTGCAACAGCTCCCTGTGCTGCCTGTGCTGGGAGCCCAGAGCTGGATGCAGCACTGCAGGTGGGGTCTCAGCAGAGCAGAGCAGAGGGGCAGAATCCCCTCCCTGGCCCTGCTGCCCACGCTGCTTTGGATGCAGCCCAGGGGACATTTGGCTTTCTGTGCTGGGAGTGCACATTGTGAAAGAATGCAAATACATATATAATAATCTTCTCTAAAAAATATATATATATACACACATATATATGAGTCAAAATATGAATAGGATATGGGAAGTTGAACATACACACAGGATGGCAGTGTTCCTGTGCTTAAATCACCATTTCAGATACAAAAAAAAATCAGCATCCTCTCAGTGTTGGAAAGGTTCCAGAATTAACTGCTGTCAACTGTATTTTGTACAAATGCGCTATGATGACTCTTATTTTTTCCTGTAAAATGGCAGTATTGCCCATCTGTGTGATTATTCTCTTTAGGCCATTCATTTAAAACTCTTTTACACCTTTTGGAGAAAGCAGGGCTTTAAGACTGCAACCTCTTCAGACTTATTACAACATATGCAATACATTGATTCTTGCCATTCTACCTATTTTGGAAAGAAAATAAGAGTCATAAATAAGGTACCTGCAAGTGGAACACTTTGGGAAGCTTCCATTTCAGCTTTGTCTTTATTCTGCCTCATCTTAATGAGCCACATTTGTTCAAATTCAGAGGTGTCAGTGGAGCAGCAGCAAGAACATTTTGGTGCAGCAGTTCTTGTGTGTCATGTAGTCACTGACTGTATTTAGCATGCAGGAGGCTTATTGCTTTTCACTTCTCATTCTTTCCAAAAGTTATGGTATATAATTTGGTGCATCCTCATTTTCAAATAAGTGTTCTTTAACACCGGGGAAGTGGCTGCAGCCGTGCATTATGCAAGCATTGAATAGATGGAAAAGTTAAGGAGGAATAGGAAAATAAAAACAAATTTGACAAACTGCTTGTCCAAAACTCTCTAGGAAGATTCTATATTGAAATTCACAGTATTTCACATTTGCAAAATAAAATTAATGGATCTTCAAAATACAGTACATTGCATATCTGTTCTCAAATGGATTTAATATTTTAGCAGTGAAACACAAACGGCAAAGCTAGAACTAAAATAACTTCCCAATATTTGCATTTCTTCTTATGTTAATTATTTTGTGGTAGTTCTCAATTTATCAGAACACATCTTTAAAGCATTTTACTTGCTTTGTGCTGTTTATGTATATCTGGCATTTTCTCAGCATGTGCTCACAGTCTGTTTTAGGAAATATATAGTCAAGAAGTACTATGAGAAGTTTGACTCATCCTTCAGATTATTTTCTGCACAAAATCTTGGCTTCTTGAAAACTTGTAATAAGTGCTGTATATTTTGTTTGTCTGTGATGGTCATGTTCAAGATGTTTGTTTACCCAACTTAATACACACAAAATTTTTGGAATTTCTTTGTACCAATACATGATTACACCCAGCATAGTGGTCTGAAAAGCAAGAGGTGTTTACATATGTTGAAAAGCACATGCAAAATCAGATCAGGATTTTCTCCTAGTACAGATTGCTTCAGAGTTATAAAAAAAAAAGCCAGTTTAAAGCACCATTTGTGCTGAATTAGTATCAAAACTTTAACAAGTGCTGCATTCTACCTGCCTGAATTTCAGGAAATGAGCTGAAATTGCTCAGACAAATCTGAAGTTCTTAGTTTCTTCTCTTGGGTAACCAAGTAGCTTTCTCTGCAGCAGGAAAACAGCTTTCTGCTATTCCAATAAAACTGTTTTTCCAAGAGACAGTTACTTTCAGCTTCTACTTAATACTTTAGCCAGTAAATCTGTTTTTGTGCATTTGATTGATGTCAAAGGAGTGATGTAGAATTTGTAAATACAAATGTGCTGATTCTGAGGAATTTTAGTTTGGACTTTTCTTAAAAGGTAGTTATTCAGGTCAAAATCTGAATGCTATAGTACAGAGTTCTGTGAATAAGAACTACTTCTTGGAGAAGGAGTAACCTTTGAAGAAAAGCATTACAATGGTGAAAAAACCAGAACAAACCAACCACAACCCCATCCCTCTTTTGTGTCACTGTGTCAGTACATCATTCTTATAGGTTTCCTGAAGCACAAAATACTGAATTCTTTAAGCTGTGCTTCCCTTGTCAGAGAAGTATTTGGTTTTAGTAATGTGTTGTCTGAGTTAATTCTAGTTTCATGCCTTGCTTGAGACTAATTTGAAGCAGTTCATTTTATGAGCAGAATATTTAGAGGGATAATATAAATTTGTGGCAAAACCCAGCAGTATTTTGTTGGATGAGTGGTTAGTCTGATGCATTAGAGATGTCCAAGAATGTTTTTGGTTTTAGTTTTTGATAATTTATGCCTGGGAGGAAAAAAAATACAAATAACCCATGCCCTTCATCACCCATTGATCTCATTTATCAGCTTGTTGTCACTGGAAGTAATATTTGGGGTGCTAAAATGGATTTCCAGCAAGGTGCTGAAGCTCTCAAAGAAACTGATCACCTTCAGCAGTGGTGCCTCTTCATCACAACTGTGCAGAGAACTTATGGAACAGTGACTTGAATTATGCCTTTAAGAAAAGGCATCTACAAATTACTTTTTTATCTTTTTTTACTTATACATAATGTATAAAGCAGGATTCTGTACTTATTTAATAAAAATAGACTTAATACAAAAGCAAGCTTAATTTAAACTCTTAACTGGAGATGTCAGAATGCTGATCATAGGTCTGAATATACTTCTTTCTAAATTTAGTTATATATTCTGAATTTCATGATGGATATTATGTACTCAGTGCTTTGGGAAGTCATGCATAATGTAACAAGGATATTCAGTTAACAGTACCTCTAGCAAATGTTCTCTGTGCTAATGTTGTATGCCAAGTACAATGTGATATAACAAATTATTTATTTATTTTCAATAGATCATTAAATTTTATCCTCAAAATTTTGTGGATCTGCAAGAACTTCAAAAAGAAGAGCAAGCCATTTAAGATATATGCGTGAGGAGATAGGTTTGTGGATGCAATCAAATCATAATTGGATTTTATAATCAGGTTGCTCTGCTGAGGCAGAAATAATTTTAGCGACTCCATAAAGCTGGAATCCTACACTTGTCTGTGGCAAAGACTTGTAGTCCTGAAGAAAGCAAAAGTACTACTTTAAAAATAAAATGTTCCCCTTGCAAAGATGTGTGACTGTGCAAAGAGGACCAGGCACTTAAGGCCCACCATTTCTCAGTGGAGAAATACTCCGGTGTCTCTGAAATCAGTTCAAAACTCACAGTTCTTTGGTTTTTTTGCATAACTGATGCAAAAGGTTTCTAAGAAAAAAGAAAGTGTTGGTTTTCATATTAGGTCAAGAATTGAAGAATTATGCCGACCTAAATCATCTACCACACATAGTGGAGACAGTAGAATTTGAATATAATTTCTTTGTATGGGGTGTGTTATAGTTGCTCCCTTCAGATTTTCATCAAGACTGAAATACTAAAGACCAGTAACTGCTAATTGATGCTTGAGGATGATTCTCAAGGAGGAATTTACATGGCCACAGGGAGCCCTGTGTGACCCTTAGGCAGTATAGGAAATACTAAGCACAGTAAGTTTCAGCATTTGTTTCTGCCAGAGGTGAAGCTCCCCAGCAGGGCAATGTGGCAATGTGTCTACACTGGAGCCAGTGGATGCTGTTTCCAGTTTGCTGTTCCTGTCCCCAGTACTTGCTAATGCATGGCAAATGGGAATTGAAAGCAGATTGGGTAACACCAGAAAGTCAGTGGAGCAATTGAGCTGTTTGCACTGGAGTTGAGAATGAGAAGTAAAGTTAGGCTAAAATCACTTATCCTGACAGCCTTCTAAGCATGATATGGTCTATTTTCAAATCAATGAGATTAATATTTATCCTTGTCTCTCTTTCCTTCACATATTCTATATATGTTGCAAATATTTGAGGGAATGGGGGGAAACCATCTTATACTTAATAACATGATAGATAAAAATCATCAGCTCAATAACAACAACAAAAAGAGTTATTAAAATACCTATTTTAATTTGTTAGATATGTTCTTTTATTTTTGAGAATTAAAAAATGGTAGATAAAAATGAAGGTATTAAGGAATGACCTATGAAAAAATTTACTAGAAAAATCTAAAAAAATTATTCAGGAAATAAAGTTGCTGATTAAGTTTCAGATACAGATGTGATTTAGAGAACAATTACTAACAGGGAAAATGAGCTGCTCTTTTGTAACAGGTTGTATGCTTTCCTGGTTCTGAAATACTTAATTTATTTGATAAGTTAAATTTAAGGTGCCATTCAAAGTTGAAAAACATGTTAGGATTTGAGGAACTGGTTATCTTTGTTTATTCTAACCATCCTCTTGAAGCCTGTGAATATAAATTGGGTTTGAGTCTTTTAGCCATACCAAAATCTCCTAAGATGGGATGCTTAGAAGAAGTAAACTTTGTTAGCAGCAGAGAGTGTATACATAAATGTTAAACTTACAATACAGCATCTGTTTGGATCAACTTAATTTTACCTCCATGTATCTGCTGTATTTAAGATGGTCCTATTTAATTAGTAACATTTTAATAATATGCATATAGTGTACATATTTTATAAAATAATTAAAATTCTGGTTGGAATCAGTTTCAATTTCAGATGGAATAGGAGTCAGCTTGACACTAACTGTGATTATAAAATGAACAGTCATCACTAGGCAACTAAGTAATGGCTCTTTCATAATTTGCTAATGGAAAAGGAAAAACTAGGACTTTAAATAATTAGCATAAAACAGTGCATACACATTTTGTGTAAAGTCCAGTGTAAAACAACTGTGCCTTAGAATACTGGCATTAAAAAAAAAAGTAGCAGTGATTACATGTGTAACATACTGTGGGAATTAAGTTTCCTGATTTTAATGGTGTTTATAATTACTGATTCAAATCACTGATTTTAATTTATCCCCCCCGATGTTGCTCTCTCTGATTCCTTGAGAAACAGATGTAAAAGACCATTGCTTTAGTACAGTATGAAGAGTGCAAGTTTGCACCTGCCTGTGCAATGTTAATGACATTATGTCCAACCTTACCTAAGTTTGATCATTCAGACAGTTTTACCAAAATGTAATTTTCAGGGAGTTAGATAGAGCCATGTTTCACAAAAGCTGTTCCCACAGGAGCTGAATGCCAAGGTGATCAATCATACAGCATACTGCATCCTGTTGTTATGGATATAATACATTATTTATGCAGTATAAAGATTTTTTTAGATGTTGTTGAAATGAACAGGCAAGCAAATGAACAACAATAGGTTGTAATAAGTTATATGAGCTGAAAATTGCCATTTCCTAGGTTAAAATTTGCATGGATGCCTTCAATGCTTAGAGCAAGTTAGAAACTGATTTGCTGCAAGTGTGGACTTGAAGGGAGCAGCGAGGATTTGGTTAGAAGTCTGTAGTACATTAATTAACATCTACAGATGAGTATTTGTACTCTATTTGTATTTCTTACTGAATCCAGAAGTTGTTACTCAGTCACTGGAAATAAGGTAAAACTTTCTCTCAGCAGTACAAAACCTTAAGACTGTTTGAGATAGCACAGTTTAGGTTCTTTAGTGAGCCATTGCATAGGATATAATTAGGCACAGATTTAGGCTTTTGATGGAAAATTTTCTCAGCTTTCAATTTTGCCCTCACTGCATTGTTGTTCCAAACATTTTGGTTTTGCTGAGAATGAGATAGTCATCTTCACCAGATTTGTTTAATAAACTGTGGTATTTGTATGAGAAGCCCTAAAAAACTGATAGAAACCATAACAGCAGTGGAAAAAATAATGACTTCCATGAAATGAGGGTGACCTGCTTCCCTTCTCCCTGTCAGATCTTTTGTCTGGTTTGAAGGAAAATTTGCAGTCATACCTGTAGAGGGGTTTTCAAATTGTAGCCATTAGCATTCCCTGGCTGAAGAGTTCTGGAGCTGAGAGATTTCCAGGGTTACTGGCACAGCACTACTGTTACTTACCATGCCTTGATGCATTTTATTACTGTTACCTACATACTTTTTGAGGCCATATAAACTCCTGTATACTTTGGCAAAACATTCACGGCTTTGGCAAAGAAAAGAGGTGCCTTTGTGTATTCCATCATGCATTCTCTAGTTCTCTTGCAGTTGATTTCATTCTTGTATATCTCGGACTGTTCTTCCTCTTGGCTGTTCTTCTACATCCTTTGCAGCCAGCTCCTCTACCATTCTCATGCCTTCTTACTCTCCCAATTTCCTACTCTCTCCCATTTTTAAATTAGCTTCAGACAGCTCTTCTCTCCCCCTTGGTTCTCTTTGTCATCTCCATCAGATCTTCTTTTGGTAGTCTTCCTCTCTTAGGCTGTCTCACTTTTGGCTTAAAATGCTCCTCTGTTTGTCTTTGATTCCCACTTTCATGCTGGTCTTTTGTACTTTTTGAGCTGCCACACTTCTTCATGCCCACCTGTTCATTTGCACTGTATACATGTTTCAATTCTACTCAATAAACATTAATCAGCCTTCCTCTCACGTGTTGGTCATTCACTTGGCCTTTCCATATACACTTCCATTTTTGGGGGTTTGCAAATGTGACCACACTGCTCTGGTGTCGCTCTTCTCTTCTAGCTCCTCCTTTGTAATTTCAGGAATCCTATAATCTTCAGTCTCCTTCTGTAATAATGTTTTGCACAGCATCTTGCTTTTTTTCCCCTTCTCTTTTTCATGGAGAAAAATATAAATTCATGTCTGTACTGATGAGTCTTATTTCAGTCTCTCTACTCCAGCTGTACCTTTCTGCCTAAAGTAAATTCTTAGCTGATGGATTTCATAGATTAGGCAATACTCAAGAAAGAAATTCAACCTTCTTTGCTACCTTCTTTCGCAGTCACTCTGGGTATCACCAGATAACTCTCACTTTAGCCTATGCCTTAGTATTGCCGTGGTCACTTTCTGGTGCTTATCTAAATCCTTCCTAATTGTCTCTTTGTCCTTTCATTTACCACAGGTGACAGATGTGCTCTCTCCTTCCCTGAAGGTTCTCCTGTAGGTTCTCCCTACACTAGCATTCCCCAAGCCTGCTGCACAAACATTATTACATTTTACTCAATTCCTCGAGTAACACTAACTCGGCAATTAGTCTTAATTTGGGTTGGATTTTTTGCTTCGAAGTTGCTTTATGTTATTTTAGACCTGAAAATTTGTGTTTCTCTCAATTAGTTGGTGTAAAAGATCTTGCCTCACATAAATCTTTCATGTTCTTCATGCTTGTCATTTCTAAGACATGCCTGTCATATTTTCTCATGTAGATGAAATTGTTATCAGGGGATATTATAATTTTCTGTCTGCTGGTGGATGACTGCCAGTCTACCTCAGAATCTTATTCAATTTCCTCATCCAGGTTCCCCTCTGCAGCAATGCTTGTGGAAATACCAGAGGGCAGGTCTCTCTGCTGTGTCACGCTAGTTGCTCAAATCTTCCCCAGGCAGCTTGTTTCCTTGTCATTCACCAGTCTGGATTCATCTGTTCTCTTGTGTCTTCTACTTAGCCCTTACGCTTTTTGTGCCAGGAGTTGTCCTCTGCAAAATTTTGTAGAAAGGGATTCATGGCTTAGGAAGGTGAATTCAACAACAATAAAAACAATTAATAATAAATGACCCTGCAATTCTGCAGCATCAGCTAGGAGCTTTCTGATTTACTGGTTATTTGTTTGGAAATTTGAACAAATATGAAACTATTGCAGCTGCAACTAGGTCTGGAACAAAGGCACACAAGGTCTTGTTCTCACAGCAAGCAATTGAGACAGTGCCATGAGCAGCAATGCCTCTTCTGTGTTTCTTTTCCTCACTTCATGTAGAACCGCCAGAAGGAGTTAAAATAACTTTCACTGCCCGGAATTAATTTGATTCATATTTTTCTCCCTGTAAGTATGCTGGTTTATATGCATATTTTGTACAAGCCTTTAGAGTACGTGACTTCAGCAGCACAGTGAAAACATAAAAATCGTGTGTCATTGGACAAGCACTTAATGCCAGGGTAGCTGTTTGTTGTGTACTGAATACAAATCAGTTGTTCCAAGAAAAGAGCAGAACTAACCAGTTTACAGAATTACGTGACTGAAAAGGTTTCCTCTCTGATTACTTCATGTCAGCGCTGCTGTTGATCTGCTTCTTCTTGAAAAACACCCGTCACTGAGCAAAGAGAGGTCCCTGCCTGTGGTTTCTGCTGCGAGCGGTGCTGGTGGTGGTGGGACATTGCTGTGGCACAGCAGGGGCTGCAGCCCCCTCGGGCTGGTGTGAAAGTGCCAGGAAGTGATACAGAGCAGGTTCTCTCATGCAGGCACCGTCTCTGTGGGACCGATGTGTTGAAATGTTTGAACACACACACGACTTTGGAGAATGACTTCCTGTATTTGAGCTGACAGTCACGACTGCTGTGAACCTGAAAGTGGACAGAAAGGAGGAGTGTCAAGACAGTCCAAGGGTTATGTATTGAGAATATAACTTCAAAAATATTGTTCTGCACTGTAGTGTTCAGGTTGGGGTTTTGTTGTTTTTTTGGTTGGGTTTCTTTTTGACAGGGCTATAGACTTTTGGACAAGTATGCTGGCATGTTTAATTCTCTCAGACTTTTTAGTCATTTCTTTTTACCCTGCTGCTTTCCAGAATTTAATGTTTTTCAGCGCGTATTTTGCTTCTAGTGCTACCCACCTAGTAACTCAGTTTCCTTTCTGTTGTGTTTTCATGTCTGTAACATGAACTACATGTAAGGTAAGAGTATAGTTGTTTTATCCTGATACTAGTCTTCCCTATTGCTAAAATCACATTGATAATTGTGGCAAATAACAACTTGGAAGAAGCTTGTCTTTACAATAAGTATTCTGTGTGGGTCCTAGAATAACAAATTAGAAAAGGAGAAGTGTAAGGTGTAGTTCTGAGACATATCCATTATAATTGAAATGCAAATACATTAAAGCAAAAGGTCTTTGAGTAGATTTAGAACTTCTCACTAATTTCAATGAGTTTTGTGTTTTCAGTGCTTCTGAACTGTGCTTGTGGCAGGAGCCATTTCCAGCACAAATTGCTTTGCTATAGTTACACAGAAATTTGGATGTCAGAATATATGCATCAGTGTCTGCTAGTTTGGAACACAGGCTTACCCATTCACTGACCATAAAATGTGGGGCATTTAGGAATGCCAAGAAAGAAAATTAAGTATTCTCATGTGCCTTATGTGAGAGCACTGGTAAGATTCTGCTGGCTAAACTAGGCAGGCTGTATTATTTAAGATCTTGTATGGCTTAAAAAGAAATAAAGAATGACTGGATGAAATTGAACCGTGGTG
Organism: Rhipidura dahli; assembly: GCA_013399225.1. Classification (NCBI taxonomy): domain Eukaryota; kingdom Metazoa; phylum Chordata; class Aves; order Passeriformes; family Rhipiduridae; genus Rhipidura; species Rhipidura dahli. The sequence continues at coordinate 2,459,122 of VXAC01008442.1, forward strand.
TGACTGCTAGTGATTGGGAATGGTGAATGACTGAAGATGAAGCTGAGTTATCTGTCCCTTCTAGTGTAGCCCAAGAATTAAATTCTCTGAAGTGGTGTAGAAAGCAGGAACTGACTCCTCCCAGAGCCCAGAGATCAGTGAGATCATCTCAGTGCAAGGACTGTGTCTGGCTGACTAACCTGGAACCGTGGTTTGCCCAGGTTTTGGCTACCAGCCTTTCTGGCCAGAGCCATGGAGCACCTTGGATGGAAGGGAGGGTAGCTGTGAGTTTTGGCATGGCTTGGACAGCTCTGTGTGTGCCAGAGCAGCACGTAGTTTGCTCCACTGGCTCCCAGTCAGTTTTCAATATAGGCTAAGGCTTTTGTCTTGATCTTCAAAGCAACTGTTGGATCAAACACCTTAGCAACATCAAAGGCTGTATTTCATTTTTGAACTGTCAGAATAGCTGTATTCCTTTGGGGCAATGTAGATGATGAAATAGCAGAGCAATCATTCATCAGCTGGGGACAGTGTGGTGGGTTGGGGGTACAAGCTATGAAAAAACCCCAAATCCCCCTCCTGAGGTGATCAGGAGAATCCACAGTAAAATATTTTAAAGAAATGCTGTAAAACCTCTCTGTATATATATAAATGGGCTCCATCATAAACATGATGCGACTTCTGTTTTCATCTCAAAAATAATTGTCAAAAATAAGAAAATTTTAAAAATTTGAATGCATCTTACAAGGTATTTTATTTTAAAATATCCTTTTATATGAGCCATAATATGCTAAACTTTTAAAAGTTGTGTACCTGTGTTGGGTAACCTCCTAGCAGTATTTAGAACTGATGTTTCCTTGGCATAACAATCACAAGCACCACTTGGGAGCTCCAAGTGCATGGATCTAGTGTTTATGTTGCTTACAAATGCCTGTGAGCTTTCCATCTGCATCTCCACTTCTTGGGAGAGGCCATAGTAGCAAAACTGAAGGATGGCATAGCTCAAAAAGGACTGAATATTGTCTAAGTGTGGCTCCTGATGGACTCAAATTAAATGTGGTCAAATTCTTAACAAACCTTAAAAGTTTTGTTTCCAGCTAATTGGAAGTATTCCCCCACTGTGCTTTGTAAATTAGTATGGACAGAACTGATAGTGCTTAAGAAATTATTTCTCCCTTCTCAGCCTGGTTGCTAGAAACTGTTAAATTGTTTAAAGGCTTGAACATAAAAAGTGCAACTCTAGACAATTTAATTGGAGGGAAAAACCCTATTAAATTAGATATAAATTAAGTATCATAATAAATATTTATTTTAGAAGCGAAATCTTGGTAAATACAACTTTTTAAATGTATATTCAGGTTTTCATGGTATTTTTTTCAGTTCTCCTTTTTTTTCCATCTGATGATAGTCAGATAATTGCCACCTGAGTGCCTAATGCCTGGTAGAAACGAGACATTGTTCTGTTTTTTTGAACATTTGAGTCCCTTGGGTGTCTGAGGTACATCAATTTCTTCATTTTAAGTTTCTCTTAGCCTGCCTAACTCATTTACTTGAGCTCCAGCAGCCATTCACACCTCTTTAGGAGGAGAGGAAATTGTCATTATGTCTTGTAGCAAAGACTGAAGTTGAATTCGAGATACTCTGTTGATAAACGTGGCAAAAGCTCTAGAGGAGCCTGCCCTGTCTGTGTCAGTAGGTGTATGTTTTCATGACCTGCAGTGAGGTCAAATGTGATTGTTGTTGACTTGGTACAATGTGGAATATTGAAGGCAACAAGGTTTCCAAAAGTTCCAGCACAGAAATTTTGCTGAATTTCACTAAAATATTGAGTTTGCATAAGAAGAATCTCTTTATGCCTCAGGGGGAGACTGTGTGAATGCAAAAATGTTTTCATTCAGTGTCATGTTCAAACTGAAAGTAAAGTCCTTGTACGAGTTTCTGTGGAACAAGAATTACAAAGGGCATGGGCTGGTGTGGTACAAAGAGCGAGCTTGTCGTCCCTGAGCGGAGTGAAAAGATGATTGCCACCAAATCCAGGTCTCCTGGCCAGCCTGATTTCACGTCTTCGATGTCAGGCATGGCAGGTTTCCTTCTGCAGCTGAACTTCACAAAAAATACACTCTCCAGAGTGCGTGTCACATTGTTGCCAACCATAGACACAACGTACAGGCCATCAAAATCTCCTCTTCTCATCTCTTTTGATGGCAAGTGCCTTAGGACAAGTCTAATCCCGAGTCTGGAAATTGCATCCTACTTGTATGTGAAAGACCTTTTACACGTGTCATTTTGAACTATGATTTTACTTCTTTTCTCCAGCTCATGTGGTGAGTAATGTGAAGTCACAAGATTTCTTCTTCCTGACTGGCTGATATAAATTTGAAGTGAGAGAGGAAAAATAATGAGTTTCTGTTTTTCAGCTGTGGATGATAAATGTTCCTGCTCAGGTTCTTAACAATTTCAGGGTCTTAGAAATATTTTAATGAATATGTAAGTAGTGATACTTGTAAGAAATACAGCCTCATGATTCCTGATGAATGAAAGAGGCATTTTTGCCAATTATTTATTTTGCTACAGCAAGCATTATGTTTAACACATCTCTGCGTATTTTCTCCTGGAAAAAATTAATATGAATGTATAATGAGAGTGAAGGTTTGGTCTGTGTGTCATAATGGAGAATATGAATGAACAGCCCAAGTCTTAAAAGATGACTGCCAATAAATGTTAGTATTACAGAACTCTGTTGCATGGTGTCAGACGTACATACTAAAAAATACATTGTTCCATACAACAGCATTGAATGCTGCTTCTCTTTTCTTTTTAAATATAAGATTGGTATGCACCAGCTGTGTCGAAAGAATAGGTGCAATTGGAAGGACAAGTAAAGAGCAAATATTTAATGTTGTAAGAAATTAAAATAAGCTATAATTTAATGCAGAATGATTTTCAAATAAGAAAATTCATTAGCAGAAAGGTGACCTTCAAAATAGTTTTCTGTGGAGTTAGTAATGCTCTGTAATACTGTACTAAGAGATGAGCTTGAAGATGGTTTTTTTGTAAGCAAAAACCACACAAAACCAAAACCAGCTTTCTTGTGAAGTGCTACCTAAAATTCCTGAGAACCAACATTCTTTTCTGTCAGTGTTTGTCACCTTGGGAAGCTTATAGTGCTGATGATGCTTTTAGTCATTTTATGCACCCAGCTATATAATTACCTTTACTGGTGTTTAAAATAGTCAAGAACAAAACATGTCTTCAGTGTGTTTTTCCTCTGCCTTCTGATTGCAAACCTGGCTTTTATGCCTTTCTTCTGCTGGCTTTCAGTACACTGCAGAAGTGTCACTGGTCAAGCAAGAACGGACTCTTGCAGTGGTGACTAATCTTACCCTTCACCAGCTCATTGCCTTTCACTCACTCTATATGCAGATATAAAAGAGACCATTGGTATGGTTTCTATTTGGCTTTTTTAAGAAAAAACAATTTAAAATGTATTTTTATTGCAGTAAGGTATGTGCAGATAAAGACTAGTCTTTAAAAACGTGGTGATAGAAATGGTGAAAAATCAAAACAAAAATTAACTTTAAATATATAATGATGTGAAGTTATTCATAGAATGAAAGATCATTTAAATGAGTGCTGTTTTAGAAACTCAGCTGTGTGCATGTTGATTAGATATATAAACAAAAGGTAGCAATGTTTTTAATCATAGTTTCCTGGAATTTGTGTTTGCTTTCCAGCATAAATATGCATGGATCTAGTGTTCACGTTGCTTAGAAATGCCTGTGAGCTTTCCATCTGCATTTTGGTGTGCATATACAACTGCATATGCCCTCCAGTCTGGTTTTTTTATGCCTACTAGCAAAAAATTTACAAAAGTGGTGCCATCAGTTGAGAATTAAGTGAAGCAGAACCTGTGTCTGCAAATTAGTCAGTTTTTTCCTATTATCCAGTACTTGGATGGAGAAGCATCTTGTGCTCTCTTTGTTAAGAAATTAGTAAGGCAATGCCACACTCTGGGGAAACTAGCCAGTGCCACCAGCCCATCCTGAGACATGCTGTAGGGACAGAGGGCAGCTTGAGCCCCAGAGAGGAAGGGTGAGGGAGGGAGGATGCCTGAAGAACATGTATCTCTTGTAGAGGATGGTTGAAACTCCCTTAGAGCAGTTTATTCAGCTTAAGCAGCTTCTTGGCTTTTAACTGCAAGAACACCCAGATGAGTTTTAAATCAGAGTGTTTCATTAAATTCACCTAACAGCAGTGATTTATGTGTCCACATGTGAGTATCTCTTTGGCAGTGTGTTTCTGAGGGACAGTAAAGCTGCATATTACTTAGACACTTGCTCTCAGATGGCTGTTGATTAGTTGCTGCCCAGATCTCTCCTAGATTTGGTAGATTTAAGATTACAATATTGGAAAGTAGAATTTGAACATAAATCCTTCTGCTTCTTTTTTTAATAATGTTTCTTCAACCATTAACAAACAGCCTTGGAGCAGAGCACTGATGATGACAGAAATGATTCTCTTTTCCTGGCTATAATACTGGTGGTCTTTGACTGCATTTGAGGGCAATGGTTTCTGTTACAGCCTCCCTGTTAATGGGGTTGTGACGAGTAACATGGACTTGTTTGCTTCTCTTCTAACTCTCCATTTGTCACCTGGCAGGTTGAAGAGGAAACAGTGGCCTTTCTTGCTCACAGTGGAAGTGAGGAAGAGTTTGATCCAAGCACCCTCCCAGATCCTGATAAATACAAAGACTCTGATGAAGAACAGGATTCAGAAAGTGAAGACAGCTATAGGTATGCACCATCTTCTATGTTCATTTAAAAATGTTGGTGTTTTTTATAAACTGTTTTGTTAGGAATTCATCTTACAGTCCTCCTCTTTCTCATGGGACTTAGTATTTAAGTTTTAAAAGTTTGTGTGTTAGGTGCTGAACAGAAATCTGAGCTAAAGGCTATTATTTTCTTCTGTGAAGTTATACGAAGAAGATTTTTGAGTCAGTATTGAAGGGATCTGGGTGAGCCTGTTTCACATGCAAAGTGTTGCCTAATACCCTGGAGGTTTCATGTGTTTCCATGGCGGATTGACCCTGTCTGGATGCCCAGTGCCCACCAATGCTACTCTTTCACTCTGTCACTGCTGTCCTCATCTGGAAGAGAAATGTAATGAAAGGCTCAGGGGTCAAGATTACACCAGGAGAGATCCCTCACCAACTGCTGCCATGGGCAAAGCAGATTGACTTGGGAAAAAATGAATTTATTTATTACCAATCACATGACAGTAGGGTGATGAGAAATAAACCCAGATTTTAAAACACCTTCTCCTCACACCTCTCTTCTTCCCAGGATTAACTTAAAATTTTTTCTACATCCTCATCCTCAGCAGCACAGAAGGATGGGGAATGGAGGTTACAGTCAGTTCATCACATGTTATTTCTGCCACTCCTTTCTCCTCAGGGGAGGTTCCTGCTCCTATGTGGGGTCTCTCCCACAGGGGGCTTCTTCCACAATTGTCTTCAGCTCTTTCCTGTGGGCTGCAGTTCTTCATGAACTATTCCAGTGTTTGTCCCTTCCATGGCATTCAGTCCTTCAGGAACATGTTCCTCCAGTGTGGGCTCACAAGTCCTGTCAGCAAAAGTGAATGTTCTCCAGCACGGGCTCCTCTCTCCACAGGCACACAGGTCCTGCTAGGAGCCTGCTCCAGCATGGGCATCCCAAGGGGTCACAGCCTCCTGGGGCTCCCTGGGCTGCAGGGGCACAGCTGCCTCACCAGGGGCTGCACCAGGGGCTGCAGGGGAATCTCAGCACCTGGAGCACCTCCTGCTCCTCCTCTGCACTGACCTGGGTGTCTGCAGGGCTGTTCCTCTCACATATTCTCACTCCTCTCTCTGGCTGCAGCTGCTGTTGTGCTGTTTTTCCTCCCTTCTTAACTATCTTATCCCAGAGGCACTCCCACCATCACTGATAGGCTTAGCCTTGGTGAGTGGTGGGTTTGTCATGTTTCAGAAATGCATTTCTCTTCTGTCACATTGGAGGTTCTTTCTTATGGAAGGAAAAATGTGGGAGTAATTTGAGGATTTGGATGATCCCTTTGCACCTGTGCTGTATTAAATAAATTTGCACATAGTAAAACTTGGTAAGTTCTATGATTCAGTGTTGCTCAGACTCTTCCAATGCTCAAAATGAAGTGGACTCTGAGTTTGAAGTAAATCTATAATAATAATTTAATTTCAAACAGTGTTTATAATTGTATTAGCCAGAAGATTTTGTTTCATGTAGTTTAATAGAAAATCAGAGGGTGGGAATGAGGATCTGTAGTTGATGCCAGCATACTGTGGGAAGATGAAGGGATACTGCATGAAGTCTTGTGTGGTTTACCACAACAAGAAGACCACTTGTGTGTTTCTGACAAACAATGTATCGTGTAACAGACTGAGAAGGATGATCTTGACATGTAAATGCGAGCATAAGTTTTTTTTTGTCCTCTTCTAGATGTTTTAAGTTCATAAAGCTCTTGCTTTTCACATCTGAATTGGGTGAATCCTAGGGACTCGATTGTCCTTACCCTTGTGTCACTGAATGTTGTGGAGTCAGTATGCAGGACTGGGTGTGGGACATGGATTTAATGACTGGGTAGCCCTAAGATAACAGGCTAGTGGCCATGTCCCCTGGAGCCTGTTCACCAGTGTGTGTCAACAGAACTGACAAGGATGGGGAAGTGCACTGCTTTTTCTGAGCAGCAGTAAATGGCTCCTTCTTTGTTCAAGGGGGAGTATGTATTCATACATCACATTTTGTATTGATCCTCTCCTCAGAATGTCAGCTAGACTCAAGATTAGCTGCACTTTAAGGATAAAAGTTGACAGAGATGGACAGAATTTTGGCAGTGGTAATAAGGAGACTTTTGTCGAATCAGTGACTGCCCCCCTGGAGTCAGGGCACATGCTCTTAGGGAGAGCTAGGACTCAGAGAAGGTCAAATCATTGGTCATTTTCCCTTCCTGTGGTGTAGATTAGGAAAGAAAGAATGTACAGCAAAGGAAACCAGGGAGGTTTCCTTTTGTGTGTCTCTAGACACACTGACACTGAGCATCAAAGCTGGCTTTGGAGCTGGAGAACAGACCGCTACACGTGTTGAAGAAATGTGATTTCACCAACAGTGCTTACTGGAAGCAGTCCTTGGTCTGTCCTACTGCACCAAAGTGCACGGAGACATTGCCCAGAAGAGGTTTAGTTGGCACCATCCGAAGTCGCAGCAGTTGCGGACAATCACACGCCAGTGCTTGTGCCCGCACCGTGGCCTTTGCATTCAGCCTGTAGCAACATGGCTGATATTCCCTGGGCAGGCTGTGGCCAGAACAGGATTATCCATCCCATGCTGCGCTGTCACCGGAGTCATCAATGGCTCTGCATTCCAACACACCCGCCTCGGGCACTCCTAGAAACACCAAGGCTGTTTGCAGCTGCTCCAGAGTCAGCTTTGCTGCTCAGTGGAGGCATGGCTGCTGAGGTGCTCTGAGCACCCAGTAGAAGGCTTTTGAGAAGGAGCAAGATACAGTGAAGGAAATTAATTTGGGGCTGGATTGTTAAATCAATGCTCATGCCTCATGCTTCTTTCTTAGAATTGCTGTTGCGTTGTATGATGAGTTGCATTTGGGGCTGGAAAATACTGACCTAATGATTTTAACAAAACCAAATCAGCTGAGAGTAGCAGACTGAAATTAGGCTTTGAGGTTAGAAATCACAAGTCTGTTCTGTTTCATATTTCCAAAATCCAGAGATTTTGCTCAAAGTGTTGGATTAAAACAAATATGTTGGGCTACACTAGCTGCTCCTTGCCATAAGGGGGGTGAAATGCTTCTAAAAGGGATAATTTATAGTAAGTATGTGAGACCTAGGGTGTCTTCCTTCAAGAGTCTTTAAAAATAGAGCAGCTGTCCATGGTTTCAGAAGTCAAAACCATTGTTAATATTCTCTCTGTCCTCCCACGGAATTTTTTTAAACTGGGGGAGCTGTACAAATCATGAGTTAAATTTGCCTTTGCATAAAATTCCCTTCCAGCCATACCTCTACAAGCAGAGTAATTAATGACTTCAAGCATGTAATAGGAGATTAATTTTTGTATATCTAGCAACATTCATCATATTTGGTTTAAGGCTATCAAATGTAAATTGTTAATGAGGTGAAAAATCTAAGAATATACAACAGAGCGAAAGAAAAGCAGCTAGATTTTTTAAATATTCATTTTGCAGTCAGATTGATTTTTTGGTATTTCTAATTCCTCAACCTCTTTAACCAAAAAATGTTGAGGAAGAACAAAGTTCCAATTGACCTCATCATTACCTTCTTTAAATGTTTAATGGGTGTGACTGATCACATTACCTCCTAGACCTGCATGGAAAAGATCTTGGACATGAGGGGAAATATCTTATTTCTGGTACTGTTTTGTTTGTGACTTTATGGACAGTCACCAGGTGACAAGTATGCAAGTTAGTAGTCAGTGCTACTTTGTTGTGTGCCTTCCTTTATTTATGAAAAGTATGGGCAAATTGCAGTTTCTTACAGCTGCTTCTTACAGCAGGATGATGATGTTGACCTGCTGAGTTTTAGGTCATTCTTGATGACATTGACATTACATTGTCTTTTGAGATGATACATCAGCAAATCATGATGCTTCTTCTAACATGGATTATTCAGGTCATATCTGTGACTTTGTGTAGGCCAGAACTTAATGTTGTGATGGCCAGAAGAGTACCACAGGAGAGATGTTATAAAAGGTCTCAGTTTAGAAGCCTTGGTCATTTTGATTAGCTGCAAAATTGGACATTGAGCTATTGAATTGCTCTTGATAGAGGTTTATGTATTCAGCTATACAGGTGTTTTGCTTTATATCAGTGGAATGGCCAGTAAGGGAATCATAGAATCATTTAGTTTAAAAGGACCTTTAAGATCAAACCATTAACCCAGCACTGCCAAGTCCCACTGAACACAGTGCCACATCTGCACGTCTTTTAAATACTTTTAAATACTCCCAGGTATGGTGACACAACCACCTCCCTGGGCAGCCTCTTGACAGCAAGCCTTTTGATGAAGAAATATTTCCTGTTTTCCACTCTAAACCTCCACTGGTGCAACTTGATGCCACTTCCTCTTGACCCTGTCACTTGTTACCTGGCAGAAGAGGCCGACCCCCACCTGGCTGCCCCCTCCTTTCAGGCAGCTGTAGAGAGTGATGAGGTCCCCCTGAGCCTCCTTTTCTCCAGGCTGAACACCCCCAGCTCCCTCAGCTGCTCCTCACAGGATTTGTGCTCCAGACCCTTCCCCAGCTCCGTTGCCCTTCTCTGGACACGCTCCAGCCCCTCAATGTCTTTCTTGCAGTGAGGGGCCCAGAACTGAGCACAGCATTGGAGGGGTGGCCTCAGCAGTGCCGAGTACAGGGGGACGGTCACTGCCCTGCTCCTGCTGGCCACACCACTGCTGCTCCAGGCCAGCTGCCATTGGCCTTCTTGGCCACCTGGGCACAGCTGGATCCTGTTCAGCTGCTGTTGACCCGCATCCCCAGGTCCTTTTCCACCAGGCAGCTTCCCAGCCACTGCCCCCAGCCTGTAGCCCTGCCTGGGGTTGTTGTGACCCCAGTGCAGGACCCAGCACTTGGCCTTGTTGAGCCTCATAGAGGTTTCTTTACCCATCGATCCAGCCTGTCCAGATCCAGAAAATAATCCAGCACAATATATTTTAATTACCATTTCTATGTGCGGTAGCATTCTGACAGCAAGTGAGGAAGAAGCTGCACTGGGCTTTATGGAAGGGACTGCAGTAATTAATCTTCATTAGGATTGCTGCCATGGCCTTGTGAATTAAAATTTATTACATGGAAAAAGTTTTGGGCACAGCATGTTTGATTAGCAAAATGCCAATATTTATGGGATAAATATTCCTACCTTTTCTGAACTGTATTTTACTAGCAGATTCATTCATTATTCCTGAACATTTCTTTGGGAAAGAACTTGTGTGCTTTATTGCAGCCTGGAAACATGACTCATGGCCTAGAGTTCAGTGGCAGGAGTGGTTTGTTTTGAAAATAGTGGATGCTAAACCTAGGCTCCAAAGCATTCTCTGATAAATGTTAAGTGAAGCAGAGCCTGTCTAGAGATCTTGCAGGACCACGTTGTTTAAACAACAGCAACTTGGCTGTGTGACTGCATGTTTCAAATGGCTCGTTCTCAAGCATTTAAAATCTAAACCTTATGGCTTGTTAAGACATTGCTTAAAGCCCAGAAGTGAGTTAAATACTAGCAATTCAAGCTATTTTTCCCTGGTATTACAAGAAAACATACTTGTGAGTTTATTTTGTAGTAGTTTAAAATGGGAGTTTCTTGATGTACAGCTATCATGGTCGTAGTTAGATCCCGTTTCCCAGATGCCATTCAGATATGCTAGTGTTTGTTTTAGGGACAGGATTCATAAACTGTGCTTTAATGTTTGGGTAATATTACTTGCCAAATGTTGGCATCTTACTTAGTGTTACAGCTGTGCAAATGGTGGCCACAGAAATTACTGTGCCTGTTGATAAGTTGGCTCCTCACCTGTGTAAACACAAGGTAAATCCTTTCATCAGGCAGCCTCAGACTGCATGGATTGTTCAGGCAGCTGAAAAGATAAATTTCACCAGATGGTAAAAGGGAGGAATCGTAAACCATCTGCACGTGCCACTTTTGAAATGTTGTAAGCAGAAGACAAAAAGATGCACTGGCCTTGGTTTGGATCTGAATTGGGGGTTGCTTTCTAAGTGAGTTGTTCTGCTAGGAAATAATTTGCCGTAGAATAACCTTATTTTGGCTATTTTTGGACACTAGCAGATAGTGCATCAGTCTGTGTGTTTGTGAGGAGAAAGGGGCCATTTGTGTCCATGGAAAATGACCAGTGCTGAAAAGAGTGGCTCTGCAGGGTGACAGGCCTTCAGTTAATGGAGACTGAGGAGGAATTCATTTGACAGTAAGTGCAGAAGTTATTCCCATTTAGCTGCTTTTGCACACTCAGTCCTTTCATGTGTGGAGCTGAGAGTTATGCCTGTTACATCTCCTCCAAAGAGTTTTCTGTCCAAACAGCTAAGGAGAAGCACCTTGAAATGAGCACAGGGTATCTCTGAGCATCATGATGCCACACATTTTTCGCCTTCATTTTGAAATTGCCACTGTTGCCTTTTGTAAAATCTACAACTCTGACTGGTCCTCCAGAGTAGTACAGCCCCTTTCCACACCACCCAAACCAGTGCTGGTAAAAATTCATCCTGAAGGAACAGGGATAGGGGTTGGACTTGCTGTTCTTCAAAGCCAGCTTTCAACCCAAATCATTCTGTGGACAGTCAGTCTGTCTTCCTTCTGTATCTCAAAATTGGGAGCATCTTATTCACAGGTTTCAGGTGATTGTCTGCTTACCTTCCTAAGCTGTTGTTATCAAATACTGTTTTGCATCTACTTTTTGTGCATCACACAAACACAGCTGTTTAGCTCTCTTCATTGCTTGTTGGTTTTGCTGCTGCTGCTTCCTGTGTTACACATTCGTCTTTATTCACCTCTCCAGTTCACAGCCCAGCTGTGGTCAAATTGGTGTGAAAATACACTTGCTAATGTGTAGATGCATCTTCAGTTTACACTGCTAATCAAGCTGCACAATCCCTCAGTAACAGTAAGAAGCAGCTTGACTCAGCAAAATCATACCACAAATCTTACCATGAAAATTAATCATAATTGTGTTCATGGGCTTTTGTTTGTGGAAAAAACTGAGTAATCTTGCAGTTCAGTTCCTGCTGAATGTATTTTATATTTAAATGTTTTACCTTTTAGTTACCTAGGCCTATGGGCCTCTGAAACTCCAGAAGTGATTATAATTTTTGGTATTTAAGGTCTGCTGTTTCATAGTAGGTACAAATGCACAACTTGTGAGGTTTCTGCAGTGTTTTAATTGCTAAGATGTTTTTAACTAATATCCTAGATGAAACATTAGTCAATTATGAATGCAAACTGGGCTTCAGAGTCCGTTCAAAGACTGAAAATAATTGGCTCTTTTGCAAACACGCTAAAATACTTCTACTTAATGAGGCCTTCTTTGTGCTTTTAAAGTGAACCCCTACAGTCTGTCCAGATCAAAGTGAGCGCCGTGAAACTCCAGCCCAGACCCACACCATCCACTTGGAAAAATGAGAATTCTTTGTGCTTCAGTATATTTTCCTATACTGTCAGTATAGCTTGAGCATTTATGGAATATCTTAAGCACTGCAGAGAGAAATATGAGAGTCCTTTCCCCAGAAAAGGAATAAAATGTTGGTAGCAAGCCCTGAAAAGCTGCCCCCATGCAAATGACAGCTCAAAGCCAGCAGAGTTGCTATATCCTGTGAGTTATAGGAAGAGTGAGTATTTGGAGCAGTCATCATCTATTCAGGGAATCACTGAATGCTTTGGTTGGGAAGGGACCTTCTGGATCATCTAGGTCCAGCACCCCCTGCCATGGGCAGGGACACCTTCCACTAGACCACATTTCTGTAAACTATTTCTCTTGGGTGGGGAGAGAAGGACAGTATAAAGGTAGGGTATTTAATTTTCCTTAATTGTGGAAATGCAGGGTGTTTCTTATGGGATTTCCCTCCTTTCTCTGGGCTGTAATGAGTAGGCAGGAGGTGGCATTGTTTTCTGTGAAAGCTGGGATGGATGAGAGAGGGAGGCAGGTCACACATGTGCAGCCCACCAGCACAAGGCTGTCAGATCTCGTGTGTTACCTCCTTCATCTCTGTGGAGGGGCAACCAGAAAGCACAGTGTACAGGCTGCATTGTGCTGCTGATCCCTCTCAGAGAGCATCTGGGAACTTGCTGAAAACTGCCATCTTTTGGGGTTAATGTTTGGGTTAGGCTGTTTCCAGTCAGTGGTAAGACCAGCATTTCACAGACTTAATTAGTCCTGTTAATGGAAAAAAATAAGATGGGCAGCTGAACGTGGTTTGAATTGGCCATGGGGTTCCTCTGCTGTGTTGATTCTAAGGACAGTATTCCCCAGTTAGAGCTGTTTATTGTAACTGCTGTTTCTAATTGTTAAGTCTCTAAACAGTATTTCTGAATGAAACATTTCACAAGCATTGCATTTACACTTGAGCAATTGTAAAAGTTATGGACATTAAAAAATTCTTGTTGAAACTCTTTTTGTAAGTAAACTGAATTTTCTGAGTAGAAATTCGACAAATTTCAATTGAAAATCTGAATTCAGCCAACTTTTTTAGAAAAACCTAAGCTCAGTTTTTGAAGTCCCATTTTTATTTTTGTTATATTTTAAAAATACAAACATGAAAAGCTGAGAATGCTGTTTTGTTTCAGTTAGCTTGTTTGGATGGAATGGTTTGGGGTATGGGGGTTTGCATTTTACTGGTTTTTGGGTGTGAATTCTACCCAACAGCATATGACAACCAACTCTCCATAATCTGGTTCACAGATCTTAGAATAGATTTTATTAGACTAGATTGTTTAAAACTTAGATAAGAAGACTTACAGCACTTTTTCTATGTTTTGGACAAAAAACACATGAAGATACATGAAAGCTCTGTCTTTCCTCCCATTGTTGTCACGTGGCCATGTGGTAGAAGCCAGGGTTATGAAACAAATTGGCAGCTGTTTCATCCAGATTGAAGGCTGCAAAAGGCAATTCATTTAAGTCTTAAGAAAAACAGCAGAAGAAATAGGAATTCACCAGGGAAAATTACTGGGTTTGGGCTTTTCCTCTTCCTCTCATGGCGGAGAAGTGGTTAGTAGCTTCCAAGGGAAATGTCTGAAAGAAGGGCAAAGAGTGATCAAATGAGATACTCCCAAATCAAAACTGTATTAAGTGTACGGTTTGCCAGTGAAATGACAGTTCTTCTATTTTTATTTTTGGTGCATATTTATTGTAGACAAGATCTTGAATGTATGTCAAGGTCCACTGACACATTGGTAAATCAGTTGTGTCAAGTTGTCTGTGTTAGGCAGCAAATATTAGATAAGACTGATGGCAATATCTTGGTACACTGTAATCAATTAAGACAGCAGAACATCCACCACCACCTCGGAGAGCAGCTCTAATTTAGACATTCAGAGTCCATCAGCTTCCATTGCTTCACCCTTCTGAATTGTAATTTTGTTTGCTCTTATCTTGACACAAATTTGCCTTGTTTAAAAGGAATTGTTAGATTACATGATGATACTGATTACCACAGTTGTTAAAAAGACTAATTGATTTTTTTTTCTGTAGTGAACTTGAGGAGAAGAGTGGAAGAAGGAAGAGAAGCAATAGCAATGGTGCCACAGCAGAAGAAATGCCACTGAAAAGAAAGAAGGTGCAATTCAGCCAAGAGGAGGACCCCTATATGCCATTAGATACTGGGCTTTCTCTGGCAGAGGATGAAGAGCTTGTACTGCATCTGCTCAACAGTCACAGCTAATTATTTTTTCTGCAGGTTTTCTTCTCTGGGACATTTCCACAATTTTGTCAGTAGTTTACACAAAATGAATTTGGCATCTGGGAAGCTGGGTACCAGTGAATGTTGATAAATGAGTTCCATGTACAATGGGATTGCCTTGGATCAGCTCATAGATTATAGACAATATTTAGTTTGATTTATAAGGCTTTCTAAATGAACTTTTCAGCCTAAATCCCAAGGTATCATTTTGCAGTAGCACGTTCATAATTTTAAATCTCCAAGTTTTGAAGCAATTATCTTCTTTTATTTTAATCTTGCTTTAAATGAAAATAGGATGTTCCTTTCTTGACTGTGCCAGGTTTGTTATTTTGGAGGATGTTTGTGTACTAAAATTTTTAAGGAAGAAATACTGTTGGCAGCTCAAATTATATTACTTAAAAATAAAGTATGTACTTTCTTCTGTGTATAAGACACATATTTTAAAAATATTTTAATAAAATTTCTAGATGTAAACTTAATGGTGTCTCTTTCAGCTTTGTTAGGAAAGCATATATTTATGCTTCAGGTATCATTTCTGTTATGATTCTGTCACTGGTGTTAGGCAATTCACAAAACAACTTTTAGAAGCTGAAACTGAGTCTTGTATTTGAATCCCATATGAATGAGAACATATATTGTCTCATAGTTGTAGCTGTTTGGTCTTTCCATATGAACATGTTAAATACTTTTTTTTGTCAGTATCACTTTCTCCTTTTTTCTTTTTTGTCACAGGGATCTATCAGTGCCTATCCAGTACAAGCCTTTCCTCTTCCCCCTATACCCCATGCCATCTTTTAGCTCAGTTACCCAAAACTGAAAATATACTGCAAATTCTTGACTCCAAATGTTTCTTCCACTGTTCTGCCAGCAGGCATGGTATCATAAAAGCAATATTATAGGCAGAGCACATCTGCCATCTGCTCCTTCCTGACAACGTGGAATGAGAAGAAATGACTGAGTTTCACAAACAGCTAAACATGAAAGATGGGACCTGCTTGGCAGCTGATGCACAGTGTTTGTTTAGTCTACAGTGGCACAGCGGGCCTGGAAAATGTTGTGATCTGGGAGCAGCATCACTGATGAATCCGTTAATGAAGAAGGATCTGCTGTGGTGCTGCTGTGACTGGTGCACGTGTGCCGTGTGCCATCGTGTGAATGGCTGCTCTGAATGTAATGAGCAGCCTCAGCAAATGCCTCTGTGCTGGGATAGCAGAGCTCCTGCTCCTCTAGCTGGGCAGGAAGGCAGAAAGCTGCAGTGCAGAGAGCTCCACCAGCAGAAAGCCACTCAGAGATGATTTGGATACGGATGATAATAGGTACGGTGGTGTGTGCTTCTCAGAGGTGTTCACAGATTCATGGTGTATTTGGTGGTGGTCAGTTGTCTTGCACATCACCTGATGTCTCTCAAATCAAAGCTGTGCACTAAGAAGCGTGAACAGAGTTTGGGCAAGCAAGTAAAAAGGAAATACTGTTCCTGACTAGAATATTCTTATTTGTATGCTGAAGTGGGAGAGAAATATTCTTATCTACTGAACAGTAAGACTAAAAATTAAATTATACATTTTGGAAGGATTGTGGTACACTTCTAATCTTGTGATGATTTTTCTTAATTGTCTGCATAAAAATAATTTTTTGAGTGTTTTTACTTATATAATTTTGGATAGTGAAGTTTTTGATGTATGTGTTGTTTGATATAATCCATTGTTGCTTGAATCCTTATGAAGTTTGCCCATCTACTTCAAATGTGTCCATCCCTGAGGGCATGAAGTATATATAAAAATGTCATGTGAAGAAGAGGAAAGGGGCTTAAGGCAGATGCTCCATGCCATGAGTGTATGTAAGAACAGGTGACTGCTGCATATGCTAGAAATAATAGGACTAAAAAGCAAGCTTTCAGCATTTTTGGGAAGTTGCTGTGGTTCTGGGCTATCATTTCTGGCAGCTGTAGATCTGCTTTAAGAGGATCCACACCAGCCCTGCTTTTAGCAGTGCTTTTCTGGTCCAAGGAAAGAAGCACAAATACACACAGCAAATACCAGACTCAGGACTGACTTGATGGGAGGGTGTTTTTCAGGGAGCTTGTTTCAATTCACACCTAGGGACCTCTCAGTCTGATGCCAGAAGACCTGGGATGTGTGTCCAGGGTTAATGGGCAGGTGCAGCAGGGCCAGCTGGGCATGCCAGCCATCATCTGTCTCCTTTTCTCCTGGCCCCAGGCATGCCACTGTAGCATCAGAATAAATCCCAAGCTTTTGCAAGGTTGTTCTTCATAAGCATTATGGTCCCAGCTTTACACAGGAGAAATGCAAGCAGGGAAATCATAGCCAAAGATTTCCTTGATGGCTTTACGTAGTTGATCCACTGCTCCTAAATCACTTGGGGTTTACCAAGAGCAGCCTCCCATGTGGCATCTGCACTGCCTGCTGTGCAGAACCCTGACCTTCAGGTGGTGCACTGTCTGCTGGGGTGGGTTTCAGGTTTCTTCACCCCTGTAAGTTGCAACCTAAGGGAAGTCCCTCTTGGAGACTCCTTCAGGAGGGGTGGAAAGGTCTGAGTAAAGTGCTGAGTGTTTTCCAAGGTTGTTGGCCAGGAAACATTCTTAAATTGCCAAGCAGGAAGTCTTGTCTTAAATAATGAATTTTCAGATTAGTTTGCATTTGTATATTATATTAATAGTGGTTGATTTCCCTCTGCTGCTGGAATGGTTCTGGTGTGTTGATTTATAGCTGCGTGTAGCACTAAGATCTATTACATGTAGCTGATTCTCCAGACATGCATTAGGTATTTATGTAATGGCATAGTTTAGTTGGCTTTTATTCACAGTCAATTGTTCTCTTTGTTGTGTATGAAATAATGAAGACATTTGTTTGCCAGATAATTTATTACAATTTGTTTGAAGCCTCTTTGGATGAAAACTGGAAGTCAGGTAAAAGTCACGAGAGCATTGAAGAGTTTGGTTTTTTTAGATCAGTTAAATAGACTGACTCTAGATGTGCTAGCTGCTGAAGCTAGCCAGCTTGCAGTATTTTATGAGGCACATAAAATGTGTCATAGCAGAGGTAGTGTTAACCTCAGCATCATGGAAGTTTCTGTTCAGTGTTCACTTTGTAAAGACCTTATTGATGCTGCACATTAAATTGTGTGAAGAGTGTAAGAAATTTAGGCTCTAGCATAAGGGATTGCAAATTAATATTAAACATTTTAAATGGGTATTTTTCCTTAAATATTATATGAATAGAAATAGAGAATAATTCCTCCTGCAACTGACTGAGTTCAGCTGGAGCATTGATTGGTGTGTCCTGCCGTCTGGCCATACTCATAAAGAGAGAGAAATGCCTGAAGCAAAACACTAAAAAACAGAGAACTGTGGTAGAGAACATTCAATTCAGACTATAAAACATAGCACAAGATCTGAAGATACTGAACTGACCCTGTGGGTTCCTGTAATCCTGGATACACATAACTAAACTGATACTAAATACAAGATGAAAATGGCTCTTAGTAAAGGTTGCTAATGGGTATTTTACTTTATTGTGCTGCTCTCTAGTTTGACCTGATTGATGCTTACATCCTGTGAGAGATGGAGTGTGCCTTGGAGCAGGGATGCTGAGCTGTGGTAGGCTGCAGCTGCTGCAGAAATGGCCACTGTGGCTCAGGGTGTTCCTGCTTTTATGCTGGAGGTCAGTGCCCCAGCTGTAACCTTCCTGTGGCAAATAACCTGAGCTCTAAAATAAGCTGGTTGGTTCTGTCCTGGAAGAAAGGACTCCTTATGCTGCCTGTTTTGGGAACTGGGCAGAAGGCTGGGGACAGGCAGCTGAAGGACAGTAACACTTGTGCAGCAGCCACTTCTGTTGTTAATTTGATTGGGACCTTGTGCAGTGTGGAGCCAAACCTTGCACCCAGCAATGTGCTTCAAGCTACAAGAACACAGTCAAGGTAACCCCAAGAGACATACAATTTGCAATAAACAGTTCTAGTGAGAAAAGAGTATTACCTTCATTTTTGGACCACATTTCATTAGATTTATTAATTATATTCTCTCTTCTCTGGTGTTTGCAGCTCCTCTGAATTTAGTCTTATCCTTCCAAATTAATGATTTATTCTCAGAAGGATCTGCAAACTTTGTCTTTAAAGGTGGAACTAGATGCCAGAAAAATGCATTGCCATCATCTTTGTAAGTCATAAAAATTGCTGTCAAGGCATTAGTCTATACCATGTGGACATTTTATAATCAAGTAGTGAACACTTCTATAATGGAATGCTCCCCCAACTTCAAAGGCAAATAAGTCAATCAAAACCATCAAGGATTTAGCCTAATGCGGAAGAACTTTCTTTTCAGGTCTGTTAGGAGGTATTGCTACGATTAAATCAGTAGAGAGAAGTTGATATGTTCCAAGAATGCCTTGTTCATTGCCTATTTTTGTCCTTGTCTGGCCAGAAGCCATTTTTCACAAAGAAAACTATTCATCAGATTCAGTCATGTAAAAATGATTGCTTAAATTACACTGGGCTATCAGCTAGCAGCTTTACCCAGGAGTGGAATCTCTTGGGTCAATGCTATCTGTAAGTTTTGCACATTGTCTGAGATGTGCTTTGTCTATAAAATATAGATAAGTTTAATTAAACTAAATTAGTTTTGTTGAGCAGTTTTTGAAATCCTTTTGAGCTGAGAAGTAGCCGTGCTGAGATTTCAGCTGCATTAAGAGGAAACTAATGAGCATTCTTCTCCTAATCATGCATGGGGTCCTGGAGGAAGATAATATTCCTGGCTATGGCCTCTCCGAGACTACAGGAGTCCTTTCTGTCATGCACAGCTTGTCCCTCTGATGCTAAATGTAAGCTTCTACAAAAAAACCCCAATGTGTAAGTACAGGCTGTAAACTGAACTTGCTGTTAAGCATGTTGATGTGCTTAAGCCTATCACACTTAAGGTGAAATGGAATATAGCTCATTTCTTTGCAAGTCCATCATACATGCATTGTGCTGCACTTCCTAAGGAGGTAAAACAGTTCCTCTGGTCTGTGTGGTTAATGGTCATACTCATGTGATCCTTCCCACCAAATGCGTTTCCTTGTACTGAAATACAACTTGTTTTTATCCCATGAGTTCAGTGAAAGCTAATGAATATGGCCTAGGAACTAATCTGAGCTTCCTAGCCACCACAAATGTCTTAACAAATCACACTGCTGCAGGTTACAGGCTTTTTATGCCATTACCCTGAGTGCAGTTCTTATCTATTTGAAAAAGCTACCAGTCCTTTGTGGAATTTGGTTTTGAGAGGCCTTTTTTCACTTCTTAAAGCAGATACCAATGTGAATCATTTCCCCCGTCAGTGAGGTGAGTCTACTCCAGAACACTCTCAGTTGCACTCAGAAACTTGCCAGTGTGCTTCCAACTGGTGCCCTGGCTTGAGAGTAAATCTCGTGGGTGGGAAGAGGCTGCCACAAGGACCCTTGCAATGGAGACTTGCTGCTGCCAGAAAGTGGATGGTCATCCAGTTGGGAGATCTGATTCCCCATGTGAGTGTTACCCTGCACCCATTTCCCAGTAATTTAGGGGTTTTTTTTTCTTTAAACAAACACCCAGAGCGTCTGTGCAAACCTAACCTGACTGGTTTTGACTGGAATGGCTATTGGTGACTGCAGAGAAAGCAGAGAAATGCTTGGAATTAAGTAAACAACTTGGTATCATCGCACTCAGTATCACTCAAATGAGGGCAAGTCAGCTTGCAGATGGACCCTGTTCCCTGAAGGGAAACCAGGTGACCTGCTCACTAATCCCAGGTCATGGCAAATGGCACAGTTTCTGCATGGATGCTGCTAAGCTTGTCCTCAGTAATCCTGACCTGTGGGGATGGTTGTTCAGTGAACACCTGGGACGTGGTTAAGAATCAGAACAGGGAATGAGCAGTGAGGTTACAGTGAGCAGCAAACATCCTGTTCCATTCTAACACTGTCTGGAATGCACAGGGCAGTGCACATCAGCCCTTTTTGCCCTCTGAGAGATAAAGAATGATATTTCTCTTTATCTGACTATTTTTGCTCTCCATCCTCCATCGGGAAAATAAGAACATTCTAAAGAATATTGTAGGGAGCTACTAAGCTTGGCTTTGGCATTTGCTTGCCAAAACCTTTCCTCGCCTCTCACGGGAGAAAGAGTCCCAGGCAGAAGCACAGTGCTCTGGCTGATGTCCCTTGGCAGCCTCTGTGCTGCAGCATAAGGCAGTGAAGAGGTGACATGAGGATGTCAGCTGTCAGGGGCTGGCCCAGGAGCTTTTTTTCAAGCCTCTCACTGACAGCTTTTTTTTTTAAACTCTATAAATTTGTTTTCCTATTCCAATGCCTAGCAGAGAGGCAGTGAAGCGGATTGCAAGGGAGCAGTGTGCAGGGGACGCTTGGTGTGCCTTCCCTCAGGCTAAGCTCGTGTCCAGCATCTGCTCAGTGGCTGTGGCTGCTGGGAGAGATGGTCCTTGACCCACACAGCTGTTCAAAGAGTCGTCTTTATAAAGATGAGTTACCCACCACAAGGACTAAAGTGCACTGGGTAGGATTAGGAGCTTGTATTTCTTAAATATATGTGAGAACACGCTAATCTAGTTCCTTGTCTAATGACTGATTAAGCCCATTTACTCTTTTTGTTGTTTCTTGTACATGCTGATACATTTTTTTTTTTTGCAGTTTTGCTTTTTCAGCACCCAGTTTCAGCACAAACAATAACAATCTGTTAGTGATGCAGAATTCCCTTGGCTAAAAGAACAGCTCCCCTCCATAAACTTGCTAAATAGAATCAAGGGAGGGTAGAATTCTGCATTCAGCTCTCTTTCTTTTCCTGCCAGGCATC
The DNA here is from genome assembly GCA_013399225.1 of Rhipidura dahli. NCBI lineage: Eukaryota > Metazoa > Chordata > Aves > Passeriformes > Rhipiduridae > Rhipidura > Rhipidura dahli. The sequence goes on from VXAC01008442.1 coordinate 2,480,415, forward strand.
TGAGGTTGTAGTTTCTATGCTCTGTTTGATGTGGAAGCAGACAACAGGAGTGCTGATCTTGGCCACCTTCAGCCTGCTGCCAGCCCTCTCTGCCCAGGACACCCCACCGTGGTGGGACCTTGGCAGTAGCATTGCTCTGGCAAGGGAGGGCACCAGGGAGATGCCCGAGCTCCTACCAGAGGTGTTGGCAGCAGTATGGGATCTGCACACAGACGGAGAGCACAGAGAAAACTCAAGCTCTGGGAGACCCTTGGCAGGACAAGGAGCGAGGGAGCACCAAGGAGAGTGAAGCCGAAAGCAGGGGGACGTCGGGGTGGGAGGCGGCCGCTGTCTCCTGCCTGTGGAAAGGTGACTGGGCCCCTCAGAGACGGCTCAAGGAGGTTTGGCCGTGGGACATTCCTCTCCTGGCTGTCAGTGATTGCCTGCTCTGGAATGGCTGTAGCACAAGCCTGTGCAATTGCCCCACAGAGCTGCCATGGTGACCGGTGGCAATACAGCCATTTAGTCTTTTCTGAAATTCAATCAAATCCTGTCCAGTTTCTTGGCAAGTGTGACTGGCCAGCTATACCATTTTGCAAAACTGTACTTATTATAAGGTCTTTCATTGCATTAGCTATTCAGAATTATTTTGAGTGTTCAAAATGCAGTTCCCTCTGTGGTAATATAAGATTTTATACATTTAACAACAATTCTACTCACATTTCTGTTGGATAATATTCAATATCTCACCTAAATAGTTTCCTCTGTATTGTAAATATTCATTGTTTTCCCCATCTATTCCTGTCTGCCTGCACAGACACTGAAATTTCCTTTCTGTCAGTCAAGTCATAAAGCATTAAGAGGGGCAGTTTTTCTCCACTAAGTGAAAAAATGAGCTTGTCTATTTAGCTCTGCAGAGATGATAGCATTCACTCTGTGTTCAGTTAATGTAAGTGGCTGCAGCAGCCACAGCTTTTGCACGAGCAACCAACACCACAAAATCACATGCTGAGTGTTTAATTAGGGAAATGCAAAGCTCGGTGTTTGATCCCCTATGTTAAGTCATCTAAAATACGCCCTCCCCTCTTCTCAGCCCCCTACGTCCCCATTTTCTAATCTGCTGTGTGTTACTGAGCCTTGCAGCCCATTTGACAAGAAATATCTGATCAGTGACAGCCCAAAAAACTGCCTGTGGTCCTCCCTGGTGAGGGGCTGGTGGCTGCCTGTCCACCCAGCCCAGCCCCTGTTTGCCACTGCCCTGACTCCTCTCGCCTGTCTGGATTTGTCCCCTGAGCAATTGCTGTGTCCCTGTCTCTGGCAGCCAGAGAAGCCAGGCTGAGGGGTCCCTCTGAGGATGATGAGCTGTGCAGGGCAGAGGATGGTGCTGACAGCCTCTGACCTTTTCTGAAATGTGGGGTTGCTGCCTCCCAACTTGGGGTGGTCAAAGCTTCCCCCACCTTAGTCCTTGCATATGTCAGTGGCAGGGCCAGCTGCAGGCAGCTCATGGTCCCTCTGCAAAGGGTCAGTTGGCTGCCTGTGGAGAGTGGCTTTGGTTATCTGTGTTCAGTTTAGAACTGCATAAAACTTTGCAGGTTCATCATGGTTCATGTGTGCTTGAAGTGAGAAACCTGTCACCTCTTCACTGCCAGCCCTCGCTCTTGCCCATTATTTGTCATTTGAAAAGGGTGTGAGGCTCAGTGAAGCAGCAGCAAATGAGCAGAGGAGCAGATGTGCTCCCTAACACACACTGTCCCCTCCAGCAGGACCACTGTCCTTGGGTGATCTCTGGTCCACTGTGTGGACTGTCAAGAGACCATTCTGGTTTTATTTTGCAGCTCCACAGTGCATCCCTGGTGCAACAGGTGCTCTCGGACACCCTCTACATGGACACTGAGAGCCCGGGACAAGCCTCAAGAAAATGATCTGCCTTCTTAAGAAGCTGATGTTATACACAGTGCAAGAAAGATTACAGTGAGTGGAAATGAGCAGCGACTCACTTGGAGAAAGAAGAGAAATTTTTCACTCTATGAAATATGTTTTATTGAGTTGCCACATCATTAAGAAAACCATGATCATGATCAGATTAATGGACTATTGCCCTATGAAGAGCAACTTCAGTGTGAACACTAATGAAAATCTGTCTATGGTGACTCGTTTCAATTAAAAATAGGTGTTTCAGCTGCTATTTGCCGATCTGGGATTCAGCTGAGGCTAATGAAAGTGCACAGTCTCTGCTGAGGGTTTTAAGGATTGCATGAGCAGGGCTGCTGACCCCAAGTGAGTGCTGAGCTATCGACAGAGCTGGGAAGAGAACAGGGGTCTTGGTGCAGTGGTCTTTTTGGGGCACATCCTGCTGGTGCCTCTGGCTTCTGTTCCAAAAGAAGACATCAGGTTTGCTGCCTTGGGAGAGTCTGCTGGTAATTCCCTCTTGGGCACCTCGGTGCCTGGAGAAGTGCTGGCATCAGCCCACTGCCCTCGTTTGAAACTGCGGGGTGAAGGAGGAGCTCTCTGTGTATTTAAATAGCGCTTTAACTACTGCTTGAAGCATCTGAAAGGGACTGGGTCGCCTCTGAAATGTTCAGTACTTTCTGTGCCTCAAGGTCGGTGATAAAATTCCTGCTGATTTGTTAAGAGCAGAGGTGGCCTCGGGGCTGACGTTGCTGGAAAAAAAGCCTCACTTTTGACCCCGACTCCATAGAAATGATCCCCCAGCTTGTGACCTGTCACCTGTGCTCACGAGGAGCAGCACTTACTGGTTAGAGCTGCCTTCAGGGACCTATATTTAGCCAAAACATTGGGCAAAAACAGCCAGTGAGGCTGTCTCGGGGGCAGCTTTAGGGAACTGATGTTGTTTTCTTGGCAGGGGTTCAGTTGTATCCGCAATGGTGGGGAGGCCCAGATGGAGAAGAGAGCAGGATTTCAGCTTTCACTACAAGAATTTTATTTTATAAACGAAATTCTGCTTGAATAACACTTCTCAGTTTAATATATTGATCTGAGCAGCAGCTACAGCCAGTTTGTGATAGGCTGTTTGAGGGCTATTGGGAAGGAAACTATTTGCTGTGCAAAATGAATTAGGAAGTGAGCGTGCTCAGGTCAAGCTGTGTGCTGAAATGCTTTGAAGTTTCTCAGTGCCTTGCAAGAATTCAGCAATGTATGGCCAGTGACCAAAATAACCTGCGAATCACTAGGGACATCACTGATTCCTTTCTCATCACTTATTGGTGACCTGTCAAAGTAATTTTCTGAATTTGGTGGAAAAATGGTTTTTAAATGAGGGAAAAGTACTTGGCTGTTTTCTGGCACATAACTGGCCATAACTGTCCCTTTGGAAATGCAACTGTGAACTCGAGTGGTTAAGTTTACCAGCCTGTACCTTTTGTTTAGGAACAGGCTCTGTATTTGTTACTCTTTCAGGAATTTACACTTGATACATATGCAATTCAACTGCAAAAGTAATTACATGGAGTCACAAAGGGGTTATAACTCATTGTAATGTTAAAGATGACAAGCTATTCAAAGGTGCCTTATATCCAGCAGAGAAAACAGAAAGTTTCTTTGTTTATGAAACAGATTAGCTCGTGGTCTGAAAATATTCATTGCAGGACTTTGCTCTGGAGCTACTGTAGGCAGCAGCAGCCTGCATTAGAGTTGAACGTAGCCCCTGAGCTCACTCCAAGTTCATTTTGCTTTCTCTTCTGGAGCAAACAGCAGATTCATCATTGAAGCTGGTGTCTGGCAAGACAAGGATGTAGAAACTCTTGGAATGAGACAAGGGATTGATTTTGCCTCTGAAAACCCTGAGCTCAGATGCAAAAAACCTAACCTAATCCCCACTCTGCTGCTGGTCTTAAATTTTATCTATTAAACACGAGAGGCTCTGCCAAACATAAGACATGGATCCAGGCAGGCTGTTTCTGGGCTCATCCTCCATCTAGATGAAAGTCGCTGGGCAGGTGGCACTGGTGGCCATGTCCCCAGAGGGGTATTTCCAGCCTCTGAGGAATAGCCTGCAAAGAAGGGCATTTTAAAAGATTTACAGGGAGTAAACCCCAATTGCCTGGGCCAAGAGATTTCTGTGTTGTTTCTTCTCCATCCAGAAGTGCAGCTGGTGTCTACCATCGTCACCCCAAAAGGAGCTGTGTCAGCTTAGACCAGATATGGGTTTTTTCTGCTTAATATATTAATGTGAAACATGAGGAAAAGCCTGGAGTCTTCAGTGCAGGAGATGAAGAGACTGAAATCAAAACAGATTGCCAGGAGAACAGATGACCAGGGAGCAAGGGCAGACGGGGAAAGGGATGCCCTGTATGGATGCTGGGTTTTGCACACTCTGAAGCCCTCTGGTTTCTGTGATCTGTGGTGTTACTGCCCTGCCCGTGCACTTGCTGCTGTTTCTCAGCATGTATTCAAACACTTCACACTAATGATCCTTCATTGCAAGCAGTAATGCAAATGTGTTCTTACCAGAAATACAAGAAATCTGCTGTTGTCTCAGCTTTTCTTTTGGTTTGACAAGTGCTTCGTAGCAGGTGATGACAGGCCCTGACACAGCCAATTCACTGCTGTAGTGCTTTGTGCCTCTGCTGACTTGTGATCCATTTTTAGGGCTGATGACAGATTTTTTCCAGGATTTTCCTTTAGTGGTAGAAACATTTCTGTGAGATCCTTTCTGTGGGGCAAGAACCTCGTGGCTGATCCCTAATTGCATGTCCTGGATGGTGTCACTCTGGGAGCAAGGCTCTTCTGTGCTGCAGCTCACACCTGCCATGACAGGAACAGACACGTGGAACACACCCAGGTGAGCCTCAAAATGAAGTACAAATGCTGCAAACCTGGCTTCAAGGAGTTTCAGATGCTGCTCAGGTGGCCATGTAATACATGGAATTTTAAAGAAGTGAACTTTAATAGCCACTCTCTTACCAGAAGTGTGGTATAGCCAAGGGATTGTGGGCAGGTGCAAACTGCTGTAATTTTCCTTTTCTTCCTGGTATTACATACAGATCTCTTTGGCAACAAGTTAGCACTGGAAGGGAGCTTCTCATAAAAACAGACAGCTTTGCCATGTAATGCATAGATTGAAGCTCAGGACAGGGATTATTTGCATTTGTGATTTTGCTGCTGCTAACACAAGTGTAATTTTTCTGCAATAATAATACCAGAAAGAAAAATATTGCTTGAATGTATACAACTGGTGTTGTTTGGTTTTGGGACTTCTTCAGGACTGATAATATTTATTTGATGACTGGTCCCATTATAATTGCCCTATTGATTCATTTGCCAGGAAAATAAATTGGTGGATATTTCATATCATACAGTGGTATTGATCTTCTAGAAGCTGCTGAGACAGAGGCTTTCATCACTGGACAGCACATTATCACCTTAATTGATATATTCTGAAAGCTAATTAGAGGCCAGCTGGATTCCTTGTGGGAATAATACTTATTTCTGATGTTGACAAAGTGCTCCAAAGCACAAGTCATATGGGCTGATTTAGCAGTGATTAAAACTTGGCTACACACATAGACAATTTGAGGAAACTGCCAAGGAGCTGAGACCAGAAAGAGTGAAGGCCTGGATGTGTGCAATCACTTTGTGCTCTGTCACACACACACACCTCTCTGTCTATCTGTCAGCCAGTGAAACATCTGGAGAGAGGTAGCAGCACTTTAATTATTTGGTGTCCATCACCCTCTAACCAGCACAAGCACGTGTGTGTGCATGTGCCATGTGCAGCCCTGTCTGGGAGCCCTTTGCAGAAGGGGCTATTGAAGTCCCACAAAGAAGCACAGGTTAATCAGGAAACCTAAACTCTTCCACTCATGGTGTCTTACAGTGCAGCTTCTCTGATGTGATCGTGTTTCTCACCTTATAGAACAAAACATCTGTTTTTTCCTGTAACTCATGTACACCCTCTCCTCTGTGCACATGCTTTGCACTGCTCACAGGGGACGGAAAGAGGGAATGACACGGGGAACCTGTTGCCACAAAAACTCACCAGTGAAGCACAGAGCACATGGGATGATTAGCTCAGGTGTAGACATCTGAATCTCATCAGATGGATCTCGCCACTAATTTTGTGCTGTCTGATGTTTCATATATCTGCCTCCCAATTTGCTATGTGAAGAATTATCTTTCTAAATTTCCTCTAGTGCTTTGGATGCCTCTGGCAAAGAATTCCCTGTATTTTCAGTTTATTATGTTGGAGCTTTTTTTTGATTTCTCTGGAGGGGAGGGGTTCTTGATGACAAGGTTAAAGGATTTAATTGAACACTGCAGGTGAGCTTTACCCACAGCATGTCCGTTCTCCTGCAAAGCCAAGCAGCCCTGCCTTACCCTTGTGTGCTTCTGCTCTCAGCCTCTCATCCAGAGACCAAACCATTTTCTTTTTATTACTATTGAAGGCTGTGACTGTTTTTCAATTTTCTTTCATTTGTGGCAGATATGAGCACTATCTGTTTTTCTGTAATTGATTCCTGTTCTCATTTCCCTCCACCTGCCTTCAGACGAGCTTTGTACTCTGCAGAGCTCTGTCAATGTCTGCAGTTGCTGGAGCTCTGCCTGTGCAGCAGCTGCCTCTGCCCAGCTGCCAGCACCTGCCTGCAGCATCCTGGCCACTGCCTCTGCCTCCCCTCCTCCCTGGGACCCACCTGTGCTGGGAACCACCCCAGCCTTCAGTGTGGGATTCCTTCGTTCCATTGTGCACCGTGGTGCCTTTCTCCTGTGCTGTGGGCAAGCAGGGGCTGTGCACTTGGGGCAGACTGGGGCACTTGCAAGTGCCTCTGACATGAGTGTCCAGTCAGCTTACCTGCAGCAGGGGATTCCAGGCTCCCAGGGTGGTCTTCTTCATCTCTTACTGCTCTAATGAGGTCACACCCTGGTGCTCAACAGGCACCAAAAAAAGTGCTCGCTGGCCCCTGCAAGCTTGGTTACCTGCCTAGGAGCTGAGCTTATCTCCATTGCAGGGCTGCTTCTGGTTTAGCCCTCTTGATTTTGACAAATCCCAGTTGTGCCTCCAGAAGTTACTGCTGGAGAGGGAGTCTGAAAGAGCAGAACTGTCCTGCACAGGACAGCACCAGCTGCTGGCATCAGTCCCGTGCTCTGACAGGTGCCTGCAGCATCCTCCTGAGACATTGGTCCTTACTTGCTGTTAATAATTAACCTCTTCTCCTTCTCATGTAATCTCATCACCCAGGCAATTGAGCAGCTGCAAGAGGACAGAGAATATTTACAGAAAGATTTTCCGTTTCTGCCTGACTGCAAAAAGCCATCAAGAAAAGATTTTGGGCAAGGAATTTGTTTGTGAAACTAAATTCATGTTTTTTTCCTGGCAATACTCTCTTTTGGTAAATCTTCATGATGCCAATCATTACCATTCCTTTCCCAGTGGCTTCCCATTTTACCATGAGCACGGACTTACAGCTATTGGCCTCCAGCTTTGACAAGTTCTTGGTGTGAGTAACCTGTGGGTTTTCCTCCTGTTTGGCTTCTCAGCCTCAGCATGGGGGTGACAGCTCCCAGGGCTTTTCCAAAGTCCTCTGAGACCTGGAGTTCCTCTTACACTTGCATGAGCTGGAGTATGTTACCAGAGGCATTCCCCAGTGGTTCTACCCTGCTCGGCCGATGGGACTCACGGGGAGCCTGGAGGTGAGCACAGTCCCCCAGCCAGTCCCAGTGAGGTGGCCTTGGGTGCTGTGGGGCTCTGTCCCTGGTGTCACTAAACCATGCCTCCATCTCCCTTGCTGGAAACGCCTGGAGGGATTTCTGTCCCTCCAGAGCTGCTGGGTGTCAACTGGCACTGTGCCCTGGGGGCTGCAAGCCCTTTCCCTGAAGCTTATTGGATCAGAGCCACGGATTCAGTGAGCCTGGGCAAGGCAGCCCTGCTTGGGAAAGCCTGTTTGCACTGGGCAGTGGGGCAGGAGGGCCACATGGGAATAAATCCCACGGCAGGTTTGCTGGTGTGACTGAAGCCTGCGGAGGCTGCTTGCCAGGGAGCAGCATGGGGCTCGCCAGGCTGGCTCCTGGCACTGGGTAATGAGATCCCATGAAGATGAAATGGCTGCTGGAAACCTCTAGCAGAGAAGGGCCAGACTTAAATTCTTCACCTCACAACAGGTAAAACACATTGTTCAGCAGCTGTGCTAGGTGAAGCTGTAATATGTGTCATAAATGACACAGCCAATTTTTAATTAAAGAAGATTTATTGACTAATTAAAGTATAAAATTTTGATAAAGCCACAAATAAGGCAGCTTCGAGCCCGGCAATCGGAGCTGGGTAAACCAAGGTTTGGACAGTATCCTGTCCGAACCTCTCTGGTTCACAAAAAGAGGTCTTTAGCAGGGCTCTTTTATACAGATTTTGCTTTGATGGTCTCACTTCTTTAGCATACTGGTGCCACTTTATCTTGCCTCGTTGTTTGTGTCAGACAGCAGTTCCTGGAATCACTAGATATGAATCTCGCTGCTAGATTAATTTTTGACTATGCATATCATCTTGTTTTATCTGATGTGTATTTTGCTGGAGCTTGTCAGATGGGAGATTTCTCGGAATACCCTCTTTGAAATGTATCTTGTTGGGGTCTTATCATAGCAAGAATTCCTTGAAATGCGTATTTTTTGGCTAGTTTTTGTATTTTCTTCTGGCTTCTGTAGAAGATGCTGTGGCTTCTGTTTTAGCATGAGTTATTTTGTAATTACATATTACAATATGCAAGCTGCCTTTTTGTGGATGTGGAGGGAGCTTCCATGTGCTGCCCTCCACCTCACCTGGGCTGTGGTTTAAGGGCAAACATGCCATGGTGTAGGTGGCTTAGAAAACACAAGACTTACTGGAACATGGGAGCCTGCAGGTACCTACAGGTTGTTGCTTCTGGTAAGAGGTAGGAGCTAAAAATCTTTCTGGATCTGGGCCTGCCTCCTTAACCAGGAAGAATGTGTTTCTCCCATCTGATAAAGGCCTGGGATATGATTAAAGTGGTAGGATATCACCCTTGATAATTCCAGTTATTAGCTGTGTTAAAGGCATGGGAATGAGAGACAGAATCACAAGCTCCTCCAGTTTGGTCTCTGCAGTGCTGTGAGTTGCAGGGGGGTGAAAGGGTTGGGGGAGCACTTACAGGTACAAACGTCAGTGGGGAATGATTTTCTTTCCCCTTGAAATGGCATGCTGAGCTTGTACCTGTCTTCTGTTAGGAGAGGGAGGGAAGCATGTTCACTCACTTCTTTCTCTCCTCCTTGAAGTTTTGCAGGAAAAATGCTGCTGGGGAGGGTTGGTAGGTAGGACTGCCAACACATGTAGGAGCTCTGTCATGCAGAACACAGTTGTTTTGGTGCAACATCACAGTTGTTTTGTTTCCTCTCTCCCACTGGTTGTTTTCACACGTGTGTGAGAGAGTTTGAAAGTAGCTTTTTGGGGGGCTTACTATCATGAAAGGACCCAGAGTCAGCAACCATGATGTTGGTATTCATTGCCAGTTGCCAGTGCTCTTTAAATAGCAGACACTATGTCTACTTTTGGATTAATTAGAACATTTGGAACCCCATAATATCATGGATATATCTGTGGGTTTTTTCCAGAGAAACAGAACAGTTAAGGTAATTGAATTCTTATTTGGCTTAAAAAATACTTAGCACATTTTTATGTTCTGTTTGACTAAGAAAAATAAGTATGTATTCCTATGAAAATCCATTTTCTTACCCAGGGTATAAATGTCCAGTATGAAATCCCAGAGTGAACAATATGGTTTCCCTTGGACAGAGTGTCTCAGTTTAAGTGTTGTATAACTCATACTCTGCTCCTGTTGTGGTGGCACAGAAACTGCTCCTTGTATATAGCTTTATATAACTGCTGTATATAACCTGCTATAGCTAAACTGCAGCAATTTAAAAGCAATGACAATTTATTCCCAAGTGTGGTCCCTGATCAAAGTTGGAGTCCCCATTTTAGGTGTTAAATATTTATTCAAAGTGTAGCTCATACATTTCTGGTACCGTGCAGGGAATATATGATAAAGCACCATTTCAGGCTGAACACCAAAATATCTTTGACTCCAGCTTTTTTTTTTTTTTTTAAGAACAAAGTAATTGAACATAAAATAGAATTAGACTGGTCCTTTTGCCAGCAAAGCTTTAGCCAGCTCTCACTTCTACTGCATAACTGTGCAGCCCAGAAGCCGTGGGATGCTGGGTGGGTGCCTCCTCGCCATGCTGGGTCTCCTGGTGCCTTTGCTGAGGGTTTGTGGCATTGGGTGACAGAGCTGACAGAGCTGTGGGTCTGGTCACTGCTCATGGTCGTGGCAGTGCTGCCTGCCTGCTCTGTCCAGCAGCAGCACCCTGATGCTGCAGCCAAGGACAAATGCTCCTTTGTCTGCCAGACAGAACCTGGGCAAGAAGTGACCAGTACAGGGGGCTGCAAACACAATTGGCAAGGTGAGCAGACACCTTCCCTACCAGGTGTAAAAATAAGGAGGGTGTAGGGTGAAAGGTAGGCACCATCAACAGGAAACTTCAGCCAATCTGAGGGGTGAATCTGAAGGTGTTTCACTCTCCTTTTGGTACAGGTAGAGCCTGGACAAGCAGTTGACTAAATTTAGATATCTTAAGTTAGCTGAGCTGAATCAGTCTGAGTACAAGGACACGCAGGACAGCTCTGCAAAGGTGGAAACAATAATGCAGGACTTGCAGCGTTCCTTTTTCTGTAGCTCAACATTCCCCTGGAGGGAGATTGCCATTTACTGATCGACCCATGGTACTTTCCACAGTGCTGACCCAGTGTTCTGGCTCAGGTGAAGTTTTGCCTTTTGGCAAAACTGGGAACAGTGTCTACTTCTGCAGGTAATGTGTCCAGCAAAATGATTAGGTTTGGCAGATGGATTCAGTTTTCATAGTCCATAGTTTTCTTTCTTCTGTGGGCCTTATTGTTTTTAATTTCAGTAATACTGATATGTACTGTTTGCTTCATGCACCATGCAGTGTGTCTTCCCTGAAAAAGCTCTTTGATCTCCCTTTTTGTTCTTACACCCATGACACTGAGTCAGGGAAAGGAAACTATCTGACTTTGGGGTCAATAAACGACCAATTAGCTAAGTGTTGACAAATCAAGGAACTGCTAACTCTTGTACTGTATGCTTGTGAATAAATCACAGAATAATTTAGGTTAAAGGGGGCCTCTGGATATCATCCAGTCCCATCACCTTCTTGAAGTGGTTCCAGTTAGGTTAATGTCCTGGGGTGACATTATGATATGAAATATGTATCTCCTATGTCTGCTCTGGAGGCTGGCTCTGGTGCCTTTAAACTGAGCCTGCGAGAGGGAAGAAAAAACTGAGAGACTTTCGTTTTTAAAACAAAAGTTGGTGTTCAAGGACAGACAGGCTGCTGGGGATATACTTGGTGGCAGTGGGGAGTGGAGCACGCTCGCTTTCCAGCCTGCTCTCAACTCTTTTCTCTGGAGAGAGTTTTCCTGGGAGTTTTTGGGATTTTTTTCCTCTTTTCTTCTTCTCTTTGGGACAGTTTCACAGGATCGGAGCACACAGGGAGACTTTTCTTCCCAGGCCCCAGCAGGGACCTTCCCCCGACAGCCCTGAGGAGGAGGAGGATATAGACACCAACACCTACACCTACAGAAGGGCTCTGAAATCTTTCCAGGTTTCTCTCCCCAGTGAGAGATTTTATTATCCTTTTCTGTGTGTTCTGTTAAATAAATAGTTTTTATCTCTTTCACTTTCCTCTGAGGAAAAATAATATTTTTCCCCCAAATCTGGTAGGGGGAGGGGTGGTGGCAACCTGCCTAATCCTCAGGGGATATTTTCTTCCAAATTTGGCCAAACTGGCACAGCTAGGTTGCTCAGTCCAGTTGAGTTTCAAACATCTCCAAGGATGGGGATTGCACAGCCTCACTATTCCATGAAAAGCAACAGGCAAAAGCATATGCATAGAGAGGTGAGAAACACCTCACAACAACAGGACAGTGCAGTGGGCAGTGGCCTCAGCTGTCCAGGATAATAATCACCATAAATAGTTTGCTTATCTAGTTCCCAGTGCCATGAACCACTCAATTTAACCCAGGAGCATTCCCATGTGCTATTGAACTAACAGGCAGGCATGGCAACTTTTACACTTTAGGCAGCCTTATTTAGAAGTGAATTCCAAGTATTTAACCACTACATCATCTCAACTAAATAGAGGTCTCATGTTTGCACAACTAAGGGTGAGGGTCATGCTTTGTATTTGTATGAAAATAATGCCAGCTCTGACTCTGAGGACCAAACCCTGAGTGATTCTATAGGAATGATTTATCATCACAGGAGTGAAGCTTCATCTTCGTTCTTATGTAGCAGAGGTTAGGACAGAAACTCATTGACCTTCTCCAGGAGGAGAACTGGGACACATTGAGATTCTGATCACTGTCATGTTGTTGGAAATTGAGAGAAAATCCTTTGAAATGACATTGGAGCAGAGCAGCAATAAGCAGACTGAGAATGAAGCCCATAATCTCTCTGTCCCTATGTTGTACATGTTTTTCCTGTAGCCTAGTTTAAGGACAAAATCTTAATTTATTTGAGAAAACCAAAAGTGGATGCTGTAGTTAATTTATCTGGGGACACACTGGTGCTGATGAGCTGGAGGAGGATGTTATCTCTGTCCTTTTACAAGGAGACAGATAACACCATGATGTATGCAAGTGCCAAGCTGTGGCACGTAGGTTAAGAAAAGATGGCTCTTTTGATTCCTGCAGAGCACAGTGGAGGGCAGCTCTCTGAGGATGACTGAGGCATGGGGAGCAATGGGAAATGGAGGTTATGTGTACTTTTATCCCCTTGTTCTCACTGCATCTGCCTGTGACAATAACAACCACTGCATCTTTGGACCAGAGCTGCCAGGAGCAGAGCCCCTCCTGGTAATCATAAATGCTCAACAAGATGGCTGTAGTTCACTTAAACATTTCATCCTAGAGCTGACTTCATGCACAAGGACCTAACAGGCTTCTTTCACACTTTTTGGACTCAGTGGTGCCCAAGCTTTTAGAACATGACTGCAAAGGCATAAATGTGATCTGTTCTGGTGAGCCAGGCTGCCTGCGTAATGGCACAAAGAGGGTGGCTGAGGAAGAATTTGCTTGGTTTTTCCTACAGAAACAGGGGAAAAGACTCCAGGGATATTCAGCTTGTGTCTTGTCTGCTTCTGCTTTCCCTGCTAGGATCTTTTTGTTTTGTGTTGGTGCTCTGCCCTGATATCTTCTGGGCATGAAAAAAGTAGAAGGGTGCAAAAGTCAAAAGCATATTGCACTAAAAAAAAATGCATTAGGCAATGGGGCCTAATACAGCTCTTTACTGTGCTGGTGGACAAACAGGAGTAATCAGGTGTTTAGGAAAAATGATGTCAAAAAGTGTTTCAGAAGAGGTATTGTGTGAGAAGTGTTCTCTCCAGGTGAGAGGAGCCCTGCTCCAGCAAGCCAAGGGAAGGTCAGCAAGTACCTGAGCTGTCTGAGCATCACTGTTGGTTTTGCTGCAAACCTCTACACCCCAGGTTACCATCAACCCTTGTGGCCCCAGGCAGGGTTTGAATGCTCTCCTCTGTGGTTAGTAGTGTCTGAGCTGGACTTTTCTGGTGGTGCTTGTGGTGCTGTGCACCTGAGCCTGGTCTTCTCTGATCAAAACCTGAGGGCCACTGCCAGGGTGAAGTGGAGGAAGGCTGCAATGTCCATGTGGCACCTCTTGCAGGGTTAATTAAGTGTCTGGATAAAAATGTCCAAAGTGTCTCAGTGACCTGGGCAAACAGCTATCTGCCATAAGTATCTCAAAAATCCCCTTTATAAATGGGACTCAGGAACATTAGCTAAAGGAATACATTTGAAAATTATATCCTTCATGTTCAATAACCAATAAATCAATATAACAGGACCAGTCAGAGAGTTGGATGGAGCTATAACAAAATAGAGAATATTTGCCATCCCCTTTCTTGTCCCAGCCTACCTCTGTTCCCTGTCCAGGCCGTCTAAGCTGTGCATGCCTGAAGACTGAGGTTTATTTATTTGTTTGGTGAGGACTTTGCTCAGAGGCACTTGAGCTGAGGTTTCCAGGTGCTAATGTAGTAAGGATCTCTCTGCAGCTTTTGGTTACCAACTCTAATTTTGGTGCATAAGCACCAGAAGGCATGGCAGTAGTTACATTTATTTTCTCGTTTACATGGGGAGAAAACCCATTGTCTGTTCATTTAACTGGATTTACTGTGTCCCAAAGACTGTGCATGTAGAAGGAATTACAATTGTTTGACAAAAGGCCCTGCAGTTAAATTCCCCAATTTGTACCCTCTGCTCCAGAAAAAATGACATTAGCCTGCCAGGATGCATAAAACAGCAGACTGCATAACTACTCAGTTAATTATAGCTAATAGCCAGAGAAACAGTTAACCCTTGGCAGCATGGAATCAGCCAGTGGCTTCCTTGCTTATTTTACTCCTCATGGAAAAAGTAGGAAAAACGTCCTCTGAGTGGTCCAGCATTTACTCTCTGCCCATTGGATGGCATATTGTGTCACATCAAAAAAGCAGTGGGGTGTGACTGGATGTGACACGCTCTGGGTTTCAGTAGGAAATAGTCCTGCAAGGCCCCCTTTGTTCCTACCTTGTTAGCTATCAGAAGAAAAGAAATTCTCACAAAATTCCTGGTTTCCCCTTCTCAATTATTTTAAAACACCTCAGCACTAGGCCAAGTCTGGTGCATATGGGAAAAGGAATTGCCCCAGAAGATACCCTCTTTATGATCAAAATTCCAGCAGAGGAGAGTGGCAAAATCTCCACTGCCTAAAAAATATGTTGAAGGGTAGAGCTGCAGACATATTTAAAGTCTATTGTAGTGCAATGTCTCCTTATCTATTAATGCACCTCAAATGCAGCCTGTCAGCTTGCTTTAGCTCTGCAGTGAATCTCTTTTGTCGTTCTGAAACCTGTAAATAATGAAGGCTATCTATTAGGGAAGTACCAAAGGTCTTTTTTAACCCACTTCATAAAGGAGTCCTGTGGGCTATGATTTGAAAAGGGTCTGGGCTGCTGTAACTCAATTAAGCCCTAATGTGATAAAATTAGGAGCTATGAGATGTGAATCTTATGTTCAATCTCAGTGTAGGCACAAATCAGACAATGGAAGTATCTGTCTGATTAGGCAATTAAACAAGGAGAGATGACTGAAAATATCCTTTCCATTTCAGTGACTCCTGTGAGATTAGGGGCTCTTTGAAGACCATGTCAAATTCCCTTTTTCTTTAATACACCTGCCTTTAATTGAAATGCTATGGAAGAGGATGAAAGCAGTTGTAACCTGAGGAACCTTGGGTGTGTTCCAGTGTCACACCAAGACTTTAAAATAGTTGAGGAATTAGGAGTGACAGACTAGTCCCCATAGCACCTCTCTGCTTTCCAAGTCCTGCTGTGTTTCTCCTGTCTGGTGAGACGTGTTTTGAGGGTTGGCAAACCCTTGGAGTAAGTCAGAAGTGCTGCTCAGACAGAGCAGAGAAGTGAAGCTCGGGGTCTTGCTCTGAAGTGTTGGACAGGGGATGCAAGATAAACTTAACTCCAATTTTTCCTACTCCACCCTTCTAGTGAAATCAGATGTGTTGCTGTGATTGCCTTCACCAGCTCCCTCAGCCTTCTCAGGAGGATACAGGCAAGCCTTCTCCTGTCTCCCAGAGGCATTCCTGCTACGGCTGCAGGGACCATGCTCTGTGCTCCAATGTCCCTCGTGCCTCTGGTGCTGCAGGGAAACTGCCTGGTACGTGAAGTGGGGGTGCAAAGGGGGATGGTCCCCAGCTCTCTGCTGGCCATGAGGCTCCGTGCTCTGAGTGCTCAGGAGGCAGGACAGCCTGGCTGCCCCTCAAGAAGGGGGGCGTGCTGGTAGCAGGCAAAGTAAATGCAGAAAGTGTTTTGCAAAGGAGAACCCCAGGCTGCTTATAAATGTGTCTCTCCTTATTCCTCTGTGTTACACTGAATTATTTGTCCTGGTTTAGATATGGAATAAATTGCTCTTGTTCTCCTGCCTTATACATTGTGTCCTGAACATCTTGTTCTAATGGCTTTAGGCTGCCTATAGTTTCTGGCAGGCTGAACAAATAAAATGGGTAAAAAATGCCGTAAAATACCAAACAAAATTTTCAACCAGCTCTGTTATGTTGTTTGTACTTGGCTGGGATATATTACTATGTTGGGTTATATTATTGTGCAAGTATCTTGTGCTCTTTGGATGAGGTTGAGTCAGTGCCACTCCAGGGCAGAGCTTTGTACAGGATCGATAGAGGCTGCTGTGCCAGGGCAGGGTCACTTCTGTTGTCCAGTTTGAGTCCTACTTTACTGAATTTCCTGGCAACGCAGCCAGCATATCCCAGAAAGATCTGGAGAACATCTGCAGCTCTTGAGCAAGGTCTGCAGTAGGCTCAGCTGTGGACACTCAATTGCAGCTGAATTGAATAGAGTAGATCAGGCAGGATGAAGAGAAAATGGAGATCACCTCCGAATGCGAGTGAACAAATGCATGATGGAACCTCTCACAGACAGAAGTCCTTAGGGGACAGACAGAAAAATAAACGAAAAGGAACTGGGAGATTCACAGTCAATGTAAGAGTGCATTTTGTCTGTTAGGTCCTAAATAAACCCTTAAATGTTGGAATGACATTATGAGAACTAAATTTAAAATCTGTCTGATGAGTTTTGTGCCCAGTGAAGTTCTCTCTTTAAACTACAAGCTTCCCATAGGAGGTTATCTGCTGTTTTTTTCCTTTCATACCTTTAGGAATTCCCACAAAGTACAAAATGTATTCACAGTTTTTGTATTGATTATTGATCAAAGCTTTGTTTCTATAAATGCAAATGTTCATGATTTCAGTCTAATCCTAGCTTTTCAACGAGAGCAATTTTTTGTACTGCCTTAGAAATAACCAGTGCTTTTAATGTGCTTGATTATTGCAGAATGTCCAAGGATAGAAAGAGGATGCTTGAATAATCTACAGAAAATAATTATAATAATAAGGATTTATTACCACAAATTGAATGAATAAATTTGAACTAATACCTCCACAAACTCAGCTTATATTCATTAGTTAAACAGGTATTTTCACTACTCTTTTGATCCAGATGCTGTAATGCTTACTCTACATAGTGTCTTTGTAAAGTTATCAAAGTTAGGAAATGTGAGGTGAAGTTCATTGTCTGTTATTTGTTTATAAAGAAACAAATAAGTGCTAGTCCCTTCATAGTGCAAACAAACAAAAAAAAATCTATTCCCTGTCCTAGAGAGCTTATACTCTAACCTAGGACGTGTGAAGAGGGGTGAGAGTATTACACATCATGGAGAAAAGACAAGTTTTATAATGAGAAGTAGGTAGGGCTCTGTGGTTCTGTTACACATATACACTTTTATAGGCTTAAGATCTTGAGGTGATGCAGAAGGCAGTGAGTTTTGCAAAGCCAGGTGACTAAAAGATTATTAAGAATTTTCCTTTTTTCATTCTTCAATGTCACTTCCTGTTATTGTGACTGGAATGCTGATGTGTTTGTAGAAGAGGCCTTGACTGAAGAATCAGTGCAACACTGTGTAGAAGCTAAAGCCCAAGGGGACAAATCACAAAGTGTAGGAGCCCAGCTGTCCCCTGCAGACCTGCAGGCTGACTGACCAGTGGTGTCCTGTGCCCCAGGCCCTTGGTGCTGGACTGGTCCACCCCAGTCTCCTGGGGCTGATGCTCTGAGGTGGGGTGTGTGTGATTCTTAAGGCAGGAATGCCTGTCCAAAAAAAAAGACTTCTGCACCATGATGTGGAGTGTTTTGTGGTTTTACTCGCTATGTGTTGGCAGCTGATTGCAGAGCCCTGGGTTAGAATTCTGTCTCTCTGCAAGGCACGGGGAAAGATTGAGGCATGGATGGGCAGCAGCAGGAGGCAGCACACTGAACAGGCAGTAGCTTTGCCACTTAACAAAGGTCCCTTCAGGCAGGGATGTGTTTTAAATTGTTGCCTTCTCTGGGGCTTAGATCTTTTCTCAGAGCTAAGGGAAGCACATTCATCAGTCTGGACTTAGGTTGATAGCTTTTCCTGAAGGCTACTACTGCAAAAATAAAAGGAGCAGAGATCAATTTTTTACTTTATTTTACAGACCAGTACGTAGGATGAGAGAGATGCTCTTTCTGTCAGGTAGAAGACTAAGGCCAAACTTATCCTTGCCTAATGAAATTCAGTCGATTTATCTTCATCATCAATGAGAGATTTTTGTCCTGTGTGTGAAAAACTCATGGGATGAGAGAGCATGCAAGTGAATGCCTGTGACACTTGTGTTTTCACTTGAAAGATTTGGGTTGCTGGCTTGGCCATATGAACAGTATGTACATTAATGTAATGTCTGCTTGACATGAAACAGCCTGAGTATGCCCCTCTCAGCAAGCCTGGCAGCTGGGCCCTTGTAGATAAGGCTTTTCCACTGGGAGATAGGGAAGAGATTTGAATAGGCTTAATTAAATTTTACTTCCCATTGTTTGGAACAGCTTCACAGATAGAAAAAGGATAGTGATGTTTTCTATTTAAAATATCCATATGCAATTAAATATTTGGGGGAAGTTTCCTGTTTCTGTGCTATGGCACTGTCGTGGTCTGTTGGTGGTCGGGCACCAGCACCATGAAACCTATTTGCCTCTGCTATAGTCAAGCAGAGAGGGGGAAAATGAAACTTCATTTTCATGAGGTGAAGTAAGGCTTATTGAGGAAAATGGAAAAAAACTTCAAGGCAAAACAGGTCCCTCCCATCAATCTTGCAGTCTTCCCACTCTGCCATCATGGGTCATAACAGTCCTGGGGTTTTAGTCTTTTAAGGATGAACTATTCCAGCTGAAAGCAAAGGCTCTCTTCTTCAATCTCTAAAAGCCTTCCACAACATCTATGGGCTCTGGCACTGAGCAATTTTTTTCATAAGCTGCATGTGGATTTCTGCATCCCCCCATGTACCTCAACTCATTTTATTTTTGTTTACTCACCCTGATAACAATGTGTCTTTTAAGTCATTTGAAACCATCTCTTTGGTTAGTTCTAAAAAAATAAATATTTCTCATTAGAAGAACTGTATAATGCATCAAGCACAATTAAAGTATTCAAATTCAAAGAGAAGCAGATTCATGACTTTTTTAAAAAACAAGTTGAGAACTCAGTCAATCGTTCTTTCTTTCGACAGTTGTTTATCTTGATTCTCACTGTACATTGTACTCCATACGTGTTGCCACCACAATTAATTTGAAAAGGACCACACGTGTGGCTCAGTTCAGATGATGACACTCTTTCACCCCACTGAGGATTGGGAACCTGTTTCTTCACCAAGCAGCACCATGACCAGAGGACAAGCAGCAGGAAAGTGACCAAACATGGTACCAAGCCAAATGTTCCGAGGAGGATATGTAAAGTTGTCCTTAATGCTTTGGTGTAGAAGTGGTCCTCTACCTGAGCAAAGACACTTCTCTGTTTTCTGTCTACCAGTTCAGCAACTCTGGATGTCCCTGGCTCAACAGGTTGCAAAACAGCTTTTGCACTGGTCATGACTCTTCCATGTGGCCACCACTCCCCAGCTTCATCCACTGCAGGCAGAGGTACCTCTTGGCTCTGTGCCAAGCTGGAGCCAAATTTGAAGCTTACTTTTTTTGCTGAGCTGCACCTATCCTTGTCTGGAAAATCATTAGGAGGTTCCCAGTGGTCATCTCTCCTTGTGGCTCAGTGCATGGGCTTACTTCCTAGAGATTTCCCCTTCTACTTTAAGATGGAGGCAGTCCAGTCACAGCAGTGGGCTTGTGCCAGTTTGAGTTTGAAGCAAACAAGGCAGTTTTGTTCCTAAACACCCATAAACACAATTCTGTACATTTTTACTGTCTCTGATGTCTTTCTCTGCTCTGTCACTTGAATCTATGTGACATGGGGACAATGATTGTTCAGCAAATCATTATTTTCTCCATTTATAACATCCTGTGTATTATTTAGGGCTATTACATGAGTCAAAACAGTTGTGTATGAGGCATTTGTCATATTTTCCACCTTATAGAAATGATGGACTTTGATCCTAAATAAGCAGGAAAATTTCACCCCAGTTTTGATAATGAACCTATTTCACTTATTGATGACCGGTGACTTAACTTTGCTGTCACTTTGCAAAGTCTTACTTTTACATTTTATTCACTCTTTACTATTACCCTTGTTTCCCTTCAGATTAAAAAGACACCTGATCTCTCCTTTGTCCCTCTCCTTTGACTGTAGGAAGGTATTTCAAGATGTCTTAGGTTGCAATGTAAGATGTAACCAAAAGTATGTATTCTACCACCATCTTCAGAAGCTGTTAGAACCAGGCTCTTTATCTCTTCCATGACACATCCCTGATAACTCCCTCTGGAACGATATCTTCTGTTAATGGGCCACCAAGTCTCACTGCGTGACTCATGATATTACATCATCCCATTGTGATATGCTCCACCTAGTGGAAGGAACCAAGCATTCCTACCTGGATATAATCTGAGGTTTGGAATACCACAGTCAGCCTTTACCTACTGGATTCCTAGAGGACAAGAGCTACATAACCACCACTGGACCTTCAGAGGAAGACCAGACCCTTCTACAGGATCAGTGCTTCAACAGAACCCTATCTATCACTTCAGGAGGACTGCAGCCACCACTTAATCAGACTGCTACTGCCACCCTGACCAACAGGGTGTCAGGTTATATCCTGACTCTGTCAGTTTCAGCTAGTGTTTTCTGCCTTTATTTTTAATTTTCCTATTAAATTGTAGTTCTGACATGGAGTCTCTCACTAGTTTGCTTTCAAACTAGTACACTAGAGAAGTAGGGGACCAAACTGGATCCTTATTTTCCAGCTGACAGTGCCAGTGCTGCTGCTGGTAATGGTCCTTGGTCAAGAGTCAGGATATAGGGTTTGTGTTCCTAATCCCTAGATTTCACATGCATTTTTCCCATTGCAGAGTGCTTGGATGTTGGGCTAAAACCATTTTTTCACCTGTTCTCCATTCATCCTGGGGACTCTTTCACCTTCCCAGCCCCAGAGCAGCTGTCAGTGTTGTCTCTTGAATGTTGAAATCACAGTTTGGTCCAACTGATGTAATCAGGGCTCTGGGTTATTTTCTGAACCTGGTCTCTGCTGCTCTTAAGCCCTTGCTTGTCCTTGGCAGCACTGCTTTCCCCTCTCCTCTCTGCCTTGCTCTGAAGTTGATCTTGTGCTGTAAGGTTGACCTTGACAGTCAGTTCTTAAATTTTAGAAAAGCTGCAAAGGTCCCAGCTCCAGTGTTTTGAGGGTGCAGCAAATGCTTAAACCAGTATCTTTTACTGGCACAGACACTGATGAAAAATATTTTCTGCTTGTCTGTATTTATTGTCTCAAACGCAAGGAGAGAGTACTGCAGTCCTTCACTCTACTGCCAGCAATACAAGTTTTGCTGTAAGCTCCTCAATTTTCTCATTAACTACCCCTCATATGTCTTCCTCATCTCCAGTTTTTTAAAGGGATCATTAAGTTTCTCTCACATAGACTCTTCTGATGTTGCAGGTTGGGACCCTTCTGCTTTATTGCACTGCTTCATGATGTATGGGCAGAAACACTGCTTACCAAATAGGAGGTGAAGTGAAGCACTGGCTCTGCCATCCCATCATATGTTGTAGAACCCACTGAACACTTCTTAACACTGTTTTGATGCAGGGAAAAAAAACCCCGAATAGTTTGAATTAATATTTAAATTAATATTTTGAGTAGTTTGAATTAATTTCAAGCAGAGAAGCAAATCAGAGCCGTGATGAAGCTCGCTAAATGTGAAGCATTCCTGGTCCTGGGACTGTCCCTGCAGGGGGCCAAGGAGCCACTCCCACCACCTGAACCCTGGTTCCCGTGGTTCCCGTGGACAGTGGTAGGCATATTTCACCTGAAGGGGAAAAAAACAGGAAGAAAGCACGTTGTAAATTTGAAGATCAAAGCTACTATTGGAAGGGGTCTGTACATTTTTTCTCAAGGGTCTGTGATCAGGGTCCTTGTAGGAGTTATGTGTAAGATGCATCAAGGTGTTCTGATAATCAGGTGGAATTGTTTTGACAAGTCTAGAGAGAGGTGGGTGAGAAAAGTTAATGAAACAAAATCTCCCTCAATGAAATTAAGAAACTTATTAACTCAGCAGCTTTGGGAAAATACTTTCAGCCTGGACAGACACTTGACAAGAGGCCCATCAAATCTTCAGAGATACAGCTAATTCCTTCCACTTAGAAACACTCAATTGGAAGCTTTCAATTAGTGGAAGATTGCATCGCACATCATTAAAGTGCTATTAACCCTCCAAACCACTGCTACTGACACTAAAGATCTGAGAAGGAATGAGTAAACAGCTTGATCTGAAATGAAAGCAGCTTACCTAAGGCAAGCCTGGTGCTGATGTGAACATTTTTCTCTTTTTTTTTCCTAATGTAGCTCATTTGCACAGTGGCACATTGAAATGCTTTGCAGTGTGAGCAGGATCAGTCCCTGGTGAGCCCATCAGCAGGCCAGGGCTGCTGAGCTGTTTGGGAGCCCCACTAGTCACTGGCTGGTGGTAAGCCTGCTCCAGAGCTGGCCCAGGCTTCCTTGTGCAGTGCAACATCCTGCAGCACAGTGTCACCCTTCCAGCCCTGCCAGCACTGTCCTTCCCAAGCCTCCCATCTTTTCAGAAATGCTTGAAGCCTCGGATACTTCCTATGATCCCACTTTTAAAAATACAGAAGTGACCTCCCTGACTTAATACCACCCCTGTGGGCAGAATCTTCTGTCACTGTTGGCCTGAGCTTCACCTGGTGCATATTTGGTTTTTAATGGATTCCTGCACTTTTCCTTGCATTTAAGGTGGGTAGAAACAAAGACTTCAGCAAAAGACTAGTTGAAAGGTGTATCTTCTAGAAGTTTGTGGAAATGGTTGTCATTTCTCAACTAAAGTAGAGAAAGTGTGTGCTTATGGAACTGAAAATGCACTTTTAACAAATGGCTTAAGTGCTTATTATTAAACAGCTGCATGAAATGGAGAGAGAGGGGAGGGAGTAAGACTCCAGGTAAGTGGTGACTTGAGCAAGATACCCCTTGGGATGTATTCTGATGTTTCACATCTAGAAGGCACTGACCATGCCTAAATCTTTGATAATCCACCTGAGCAGGTCTTGTCAAACCTGCTGCTTTTGGCTGGAGTAGAGTTAATTTCCTTCAGTGTGGGACTGTGTTTTTGATTTGTGCTGAGCAGAGTGCTGATAATACAGAGACGGTTTTGTTATTTCTGAGCAGGGCTTGCACAGAGCCAAGGCCTTTTCTGCTTCTGTACTGCCAGCCTGGGGAGGGGGCTGGGGGTGCTTGGGAGGCTGGGAAGAGACACAGCCAGGACAGGTGACCCCAACTGACCAAAGGGATGTTCCAGACCGTGTCACATCATGCTCTGTGTATAAACTGGGGGCAAGAAGGAGGAAGGGGGGGATGTTTGCAGTGGTGGCTTTTGTCTTCCCAAGTCACCATTGCATGTGGTGGGTCCCTGCTCTCCTGAGGATGGCTGAACACCTGCCTGCCCAAGGGAAGCAGTGAATTAATTCCTTGTTTTGTTTTCCTTGCCTGCATGGCTTCTGCTTTCTCTATTAAACTGCCTTTATCTCAACCCATGAGTTTTCTTTCTTTTACTCTCTTGATCTTCTCCCTGATCCTGCTGGTGGGGGAGCAAGTGAGGGGCTGTGTGGGGCTTGGCTGCTGGCTGGGGTCACATCCCAACATCAACTTACACAGAAAGCGTGGGGGTCACAGGAAGCTTTTGGTGCAGCCAGAGCTGACCCACCAATGCACCTGAGCTGCCTCGTGAAGTCTGGTTTGTTTGCCTGCCTCTGTGGGATCCATCCTGGTGCCAACAGGATGACTTGGCCAAATGTACTTGGAGGCAGCTCCACACTTGATATGTGGTATCATTAGTGGCTCAGAAATTGTTGGAAGCTCTTCACTTAATGCCAGTGTTGGAATTAGGTACTCTGAATGTCAAAACGAATACTGCAACTTTGGAAAAGTTGCTTAATGTGCCTCCTAGTAGATCTTTCAGGGTAACAGATCAAGTGTTTTTAATGAATTGTGTTTCCATACACCTAGAGACAGCATTCTCCATTCTGAATAAATGACCTATGAAATCCTGAGTTTAAATACAGAGGTCATTTGTAATTTACTGGAGGGCAGAAAAGTGTCAACTCTCCCTTAATGATTCTACTGGGTTTTTATTTCCCTTGACCTCAAACAACCAGAAGAATTTTTCTCTGAAAAACCTTTTGCTTCCAGTGATGAGACTCTGTATGTTGAGTTTTAGCTGTGATTGAATTTATACTACAGCCAAGTTATAAACCCTTGAAAATAGGATTTATAATGGAAATTCCAAGTGCAATCTTAACTGTAACAGCCAGCTTTATACTCAATAGTACTATTAACATTCTTCAAACCCAATGTTCAGGATGAGTCATACTGATCTAATTCTTTCCATAACCCTTTTCTTTTCTGCAGCACAGGCCTACTCTTATAATTTCTAGTCATATGCCAGTGGATATGTTCCTTTAATTTGGGGGCACACAGGACACAGCTGATATCAGTGCTATGCAAATAGACACTCTTTCCAGCAGGGCCATGCCTTCTACACATGTTTATTCAGTTAAAGAACAAGTTTTGAACAACTTTCCCTTGTCTGAATCACTAATATGATCCTGAGTTTGTTATTTGTATAATGTCTATGTAACCTTCTAGTTCTGGTCTTCTAGTTCTTAGATAATCATACAACATTTAAAATTACAACAATAAAAAAAAAGCTTCAGAAAGCTGTGAAAGTGAACATAGGAGAATTGTAACTTCTTCTGGTTTCTACCTGCTCTTTGTAAAAGAGAGATGAAGAATAATTGCCATGATATCCTGTCTCAGTGATGAATATGACATGTACTGTCCTCGGTGGTGCTGTGGTGCTGTAAATGCATAAGGTGATCCTAAAAAGGGAAGGTGAATATCAGAGATGAGAACAATGGTGATGAAGTCACTTTGCTTGTCCTGGTCCCTGCAGCAGAAAATTTGGATGACTTTGCTGGCCGGGATGTAAAAAATCTGGTTTGTGAGTATTATGGAAGTTTTGGAATTTCACAAGTAAATAAAACTTAGATTTTGTGTAAGAATCATAAAGACAGCATCTAAAGCAACTAACAGTTTGGGAGGAGAAGGGCCAAACTGACACTGTGTCTGAGAGTGGAATCAGTGGGTGAAAGAAGGGCTTGAGTCCTGCAATTCCCTCATGGGAATTTCCCTTGCCTCCCCTTGCCTTTGCTGCCTTGTGCCAGGGAGAGAATGAAATATTTAGCTGCGTTTATGAAGTAGAACTATTGGCTCAGGTGAGATGAAGAGGCTGCCTGAGGCTGTTGGCTCTGCTCTCCTTGCCCCATCCATCAGCAGAGGGTGGAGGGAAAGAGGAGGTGCCAACGATGGACCAAGCTGTCAGGAGAAGAGCACAAGGCACAGGGCAGTTGGACATCCCTCTCCAAAAAACCACTGATTTATTGGAACTTGAATGAGTTTCTAGAGAAAATCTGGCAATACGGGCCTTCAGTTCAGTCCTGCTATAGCATGGGCACAACCCCCTGTTCCTTTTCACTGCATTTGTCCTTTTCTTAGATAGCAAAAGCTTCCTTGCAGCCCAAGATGTTCACATGGGTGAAGCGTTCTGCTAATTACATGTGCTGAGCTTCTCCTCCCACCCACAGGCTCACCAGGACCTGTGCCTGAATGTGAGTGCAAATCCAAATACAGGTGACACTTCGGGCATGCCAAGAGCTGACAGCAAGCTGCTTCAGCATCAAAGCAGCATCTGTCCTCAGCAGGGGTGGATTGCTGCTCCCTAAAGCCTTAATTCCCACAAACTATTTCTGACAGATCACTAAAAGTAAACAAGTACAGCAAGCCTCTTATGAGCAGGTTTGTGTTTTCTTTAATGGGACACTCTGCTGTAAAGTTTTAGGGGTCTGAAAATTGAAGAAGGTTGAAAGCCACAGGATCACTTCTGTAAATAGCCAGAGAATAGCCAGGGAATAAAATGTCCGTATTCTCTCCACTTCTTCAAAACTGAGACATAACAGGCGTTTCAAGTCCTTACGGAATTGAACTTCTTTTAACATAATCAGTTGGGAAATTTTAATTTATTTCTTTAATAGGTCATATTATCATAATTTAAATTGCTGTTCTCCCACAGTTTAAGTGTATTTCCAGATTTATCCCTGTGATCTTTTCATCAGTTTTTTCCAATCTGAAGTGTCAAGCCCTCTGGGAAAAAGAGGGTCACTACCAATAATATTTTATTTATGCAGTTAGATTACCACTTGAATTTCTATTATGCTCCGGTTTTACATGGTCTTGAGTACACATTATTACCTGCTTGTTAGTTAGTTTAAGCTGTGTCTCTCTGGGTGTATAAAATGTAGCTTTTGAATTTGCAAGCATAAGAAAAACTTTACCTTCTACTTTAAAAATAATCTTTCAGACTGTTTAAATTATTTGTGATGTCGTTACAATTTGGCAGAGAAGAAGTCACCACTGTATAAAAGTACTTCTACATATTTTTGGAAAATATTGAAAAGTATAAGATCAGTAAAGGTTTGAAAGTCGTATTTTAAGTCTCTTTGGTATTTTAGGAAAGGATTAACTCCTTCCAAATAAGCCTTCCCCTCTGGGGGATAAAATTTCTGCAGCTATCCTACCCACCTCAATGTTTGCTTCTTCACACATCTATGAAAAATTTTTAACCTCTTGGCTGCTCTTGAACAAACTCAGAAGAGGCAGAGGCAGCTCATGGGCCCCTGAGGAACTCTGCAGAGATGGATGATGGTTCACTGAGCCAGTGAACCCCAGGTGAGGGGTGGGCCAGAGCAGCTCTCAGCATCCCATGGAGGGGTGGGTGGCACATGAGGTCTGTGTAGGGGGAGAAATGTGGGTGCTGTGCTTGGGGAAAAGACCTTGAGGACCAAAGCAAAGCACATTGGGACTGTGACTGGTCTATCACAGGAGATAAGGGGAATCAGATGTCTCTGTTGTAGGTGGTGTCAAATCAGCTGCTGGCAGGGACCACTGGCTCCTGACTGGGTCACATCTGTAGAAGTCTCCTGACTGAACCTGACCAATGAAGAATAAAACACACCTGACTTTAGGAGCCCTTACCTGGCTGGTTGTAGTTTTTGAATTGAGATGGGTTTTTTTGGCTGTGATGAGACTACAAAATGCCTTTTTCCTACATGTACATATTTTCACAGTCAGTTTCAGAGGGTTAAAAGACAGGGTTTGAACATGGAAATTGCATAAAGCTATGCCTTTGACAGAAGGGCAACCAGGAGACTTCAGTGTACAGAAGGACCACATAGCCCACCTATACCCTCTCCCTGTGAGTGCTTGGTGAGATGAGCCAAGTGTTGGTATATTTACTGCACTTCTTATCCCTGAGGGATTTATTTTGGCTTACCACTCCAGTTTAGCCAGAAGCTGCCATGTATTTGAGAGGAAAAGGTCTTTGCTCTATTTGCAATGGATTCAGTACAGCTGGAGATGGGGCTTAGGTAGGAGCAGGCATGTTTTGCTACATGTGTTTGTTGTTTGACAGATGTCCAGGTGATTTGGAGATCCTACTAGGTTTTTGGAGAATCCCACTGGATGAACTGTTTTGGCCTTTTTCAGGAGAAGCCACCTCTCTGAGTCAAGTTTCATGCTGACAACCTGCCTTCTTGGCATTAGTCCCCCGGAGCCTGACACAGTGTTGGGGCTCATTTTGCAGGGGCACAGAGGAGGAGCAATGGAGGTTTATTCTCCTTCTGCCCATGGCTCTGTGCCCTCTTTCCTGGCTCCTCTTTGCCTGTGACTGTCACAGTGATGGCACCAGAGTTACTGCTGCTTATACCCTCTCATATATCCTCCTTCAAGATCCTTGCTTATAGGTACTTAAACTTAATTACTGTGGTTTTTATAGCACTCTGGGACAAGATAAAGGAGAATGAAAACTAGTGAGGCAAATGACCCTTCCTCTGCTCTTCAGGGAAGACTTCAAGGTATTTTTTTAAAAGGTAATTTATGAAAACTCTGATCAGATTATGTAGCTGTTTCTTGCTATCTCAATATCATCCTCATGAGAACACCACCAATAGGGCTTGGCAGTAAATTTCTGAAGACCTCTTAATAATATTAGTCTCTCTTGCATCTGGGGAAAGGTTTTCTGATATGAATAAATTTATATTTGTCATGATGAAAATTATTAATTCAGACTGTTTCTTCACTTTATCAAAATTATAACATATAGTCACACTGTTCTGCTAGACATCTCTGGTTACTTTCAGCTTTTCTATGATCACCACTTTGTGGTTTCCAGCTGGAATTCACCTGATTGAACTACACTTTGCTTACTGTATTGAGAACCTTTTGATGTAAGGTTTACAACTTAAATTTATATTATTGAGAAAAGAAAAAGAGAAGAAAAAAAGAAATCACATATATTCAAACAGCAAAGTCCTGGCGGCT
Organism: Rhipidura dahli; assembly: GCA_013399225.1. Taxonomy (NCBI): domain Eukaryota; kingdom Metazoa; phylum Chordata; class Aves; order Passeriformes; family Rhipiduridae; genus Rhipidura; species Rhipidura dahli. The sequence goes on from VXAC01008442.1 coordinate 2,508,965, forward strand.
TGTCTGGAAGAAGAGGGAAGGCACAGAGGTGTCCAGCTGCAGCTGCTGTGGCCTGAATGAGGACTCTGCATCTCATTCAATGAGATTAAATAGAAACTTCCACTCACCTTATCATGGAATGGATCTGGATTCTTTGGTAAGTAACCTTTTTCAATATAGGAAACACCAGAGAGAGGGAGAAGAAATCTGTGTTGTTCTATGATTTTAAAGCTCTTAATTAAGATATTTCTAGTGTGTTCTCTAGAAAATGTTTGTAATTTATAAGAAGAAAATTTGATTAATTTATTTCTGATTGCCAGCCTCATCAAATAACTTGCTCTGCATTTGTCTCTGAATAACACTAGGTCGTTTAGAAATTCAACTTATTATTTATTTTAATGGGAAGAACCACTAATAATAAAAAAAAATATGTTCCATCTCTGACAGAAGTCTTTTAGTGGAAGTTCAAGTAAATTATTCACAAATCAAGCGATGATTTTATTCCAGTGGGAAGGTGAGAGATTGCATTATTCATTATTAATTCCATGATGCCATAATACTACACAGCACTTTATGCAAAAAAAAAAAAAGAACCCATCAGTTGCAAAGAACAAATGCCTCTGGAAGAAACATGCACGTGGAGATGAGCAGAAAGGGGCTGTGGTGAGCCCCAGGTCTTGTACATATCCCCTTCTTCCTTTTCTTTTTCCTTCTCCCTCTTTCTCTCTCTGTCCCTCCCTGATTTCACGTCCACACCATTTTGGAATAGACAATTTAGATTAATAACTGATCTAGAAATAAGGCTTTGGAAGATGCCTGGGAGATGCAGATGTAAAAGTGAAGCTGAGCCTCAGGACATGCAGCTAGCAGTAGAGAATAAGATTAGAGGCACCTGGGCAAGAGAGAAGGCAACAAAAATTGGGCAGGGAGAAAAAGCGTGAGGACTGGAGATGCAGGTCATGACCACTATTTTTGGTGTCTTTGATGCATAAGTGGCTCTGTGTGGGACACAGAGAAAAGCATGAGAAGGGGGTCAGAGGCACTAACAAGCAAGGTGCGTGTTACCAACTCACAGACAAGAATCATCCCAGATCCATTCCCACATTTTGCCCTTATTCATGGCCTGTACTCCATATTGGTCATGTAGCATGTTCCAGTGAAGGGAAGGCCAACAGATTCCCACTGGGATACCTACAGCTTGCTTCTTCAAGAGCAGAGTGGAGTAATGGTTCCAGTTCTTCTTCATCCAGGGGAGCTCTGGCAGCAGGAAGGAGAAGGGTGGTAGTAACCAGACTGTGACAGAAAATACTATTTCAACAAAAAAGTGAAATGATTTTCCTGTTTCTACTCTGGTTCCAGATAGGATAACTTAATAGTCTTTCTGTATCAGCCCATCTTCCTGAATTTGTTTTGTGATCTTCAGGATAAATACAACTCAGTATTGCACATCGATACTAAAACATTTCCTCTCTAGCAGGGAATACTGGGTTTGTGATGAAGTGACACTAAGTGATGAAAGCCAAGGTCATGGTGCCTGTTGTACTCTGCTCTCTGTAGGTTCTGGTACTTCAGTGGCCTCCTAGGGCACCTGGAAACATGGCAGCAACACATTATGAGGAATCATTAATCTCTGGTGGATGAAGTTTGCCCAGGCTCTCAATCAGTTTGCAGAGTAGAAATTAGGGATTTGGGGAATGGGGGAGAAACTGCTTTGTCTTATTACGTCTTGCTGTATGCTAGAAAAGGCAAAAACAAGGCTGTTTGTTTTTCCCCATTTTGGAAAGTGATATGGTGTGTAATGGCCCCTGCTTCCCACGGGAGCTTATCCACAGCCTCAGGTCTGCCTGACCAGTGATCCATCTCCTGCCCAGAGATTCACTATTTTGGCTGAGGGCCACAGTAGGGACTCTGTCCTGGAAGGATGTCTGGGTACCAGCACAGCCCTAAGCAGATGCTCAGGCACTACAGACAACTGGCTGGGCACCTGATATTATTTTTGACTTGCCTGTGGTGTTGTGGCAATGCTGACAGGCATTTGGGCAGCTCAGCAACACGGCATGTTCTTGCAGCTTACCAATAAGGAAGGAAAAGAGGATGATCTATCACAGATATTCTCTGGTTTTTTGGTGGGTTTTTTGGGGTGTAAGCTTTTTTGTTGTTGTTGATTATTTTTATTGTTATCCTGGCCCTCAAATACAAGGCCAGTCCCACATGCTCTGTTTGGTTATTTGTGTCATTACCTCCTCAGTCAAAGAATAAATTCTACCCATGTCAGAACTTGCCAGAAATGCAAGGAAATATTCAAACCTCTCAGCAGTTTCCATAAATCAGCCATTATTGTTCAAGATGAAATATGGCATGGAAAGTCATATTCAACAAATACAAGGGAATAAGCTCCAGCAGGCACCTCTCTCTTATTAAACTTTATGATTTTTCTTTTAGCACAGGAGTCTAAGAGAACTTCATGGGTTCTTTTTTTCCCCACTGTAATGGTTGTAATTTGAATTTCTGAGCTGCTTGCAGGTCAATAAATTGTGTGTCACTACAGGCCTCTGCAGAGCAACCTGGGATGCATAGACCTGCAGAGACAGCAGTGCAGGGGCCTTGAGAGCCTAGAGGCAGCAAGGCTTGCATGCATCAGCCTGCTGCCATTCATTGAGAAGATGCAATAACCCAGAGACAAATCACCCTCCAAGAAAACAATCAGCCCCAGGAGTTTTTAAACTGATTTCATTTGAACACATGGCTATGCACAAATATATACTCATGAAACCAAGAGAATTTCTACATAATTTCTGTCACTACAGGCAAGGTCTTCTGGATGGAAAGTGGTACCTAAAAATAAACCTACACCACATTAATCCTAGGTCTTGTTTTTTGAGGAGATTAAACTGTTTCTGATGTGCATCCAGTAATAAACCCTAGAAACAGCCAAGAGACCCCAGGTGACTGTCTGCTCCTCTGGGCTGAACAAGTCATGATAAATAAGAAGTGATATTGGCCAGGGAGAAACTACTGTTCTAAAAAATTATTTACTGACATTATGGGGTTGACCCAGTCTCCATAGACCTGTCTCTGGACACTGTGCTGGCTGTTGTCCTCTTTGTTGCCATTGTCTGGTGATGATCCCTATTAACCCTCTCAGAACAAAAGTGCCAGTATACTGCAGGACATTACCAGGGTGCAAAAACTCTAGTTATGGCATCAGTGAAGGACAGCCATGTCTGCGCAAGCTTGGGCTGGTTGTGCTCCCCATGAGGAAATGAAAGGATGGGTCATAGCTGTCCAAGAAGATGACCATTTCTCTTGGAGGTAAGAACTGGTTAAAGACACTTCTTACAGGTTGCTACAGTGGCATGAAAATTCATCTTATGGGAAAAGCTAATGGAATTTCCCTGCTCACATTCAGCAGAAGTAAAAGGTCCAATGAGGAGGCAAACCAGAAAATATAAGGTTGCAGGGGCTGGCAGTGGAACTAAGATAAGTGATTTTGGCTTTGATGTTACAAGATGTGACTGGGACCAGGGGAAAAAGAGATTCCTACTTGTAACCCACACCTGGTTACAGGGTACAGGGCTGGTGTATCAAAACACAGAATGCTGCCTGAGTTGTTTTTGATGCCCAGTCCCAAGGAAGCTGCTGCTGCTGGATGCGTGTTTGTCAGAAACACTCCTTGAGCACAAAGGCAGGATATGGAGCGCATTCCAGTCATGCCAAAAGCCCCTCATGTTCCAGAGGGCAAAACTGGCATCACACCAGAGGATGATGCCTCTGCTGTAGGGTCTCACCAGAGCATCTTGCAGAGCACCAAGGCTGTCTGTCCTGGAACAACTTTGACATAGTCCTTGCTGTGTGAAAATTCTACAGTACACCTTCCATGGCTGAAAAGAGAGGGGCTCTGATCAGTAATGTTAAATGTTGACAAAAAAGCCATAGAAACTAAAGGGAAACCTAACTCTTCTGCTTTTAATACATTATTTAAGAACCTTGAGATGTGCTGTCTCAGCCTGTGATGACAACAGAAACCTTGCTGAATTTTTCCACGGAACTGAATTGAATGAATTTGAGTTTGCAGTGAAATTGCAGCTCATTCCTTCACTGATGTGTCAACATTTTGAGACTGTTTTTAAGGGGCTCAGAGGGCTTCCCAGCAGGCCAGTGGAGTGCTGCAGGGAGAGAGAGCTGTTGTTTGCAGGTCGTGGCTACTGGGAGAGGCACAGAGCAACATCATCCACCTGCCATGTGCCTGTGGAGCAGCTCTGGGCCTTGGAGCACTGATCTTTCAGGCCTTCTTTTCAGCAAAAGCATCTTCTCCCCTAAGAGACCAATTTGCTTGGTGGGATTGAAATAATTGTTTAAGGAAGTTTCTATTTAATGGAGGGCTGCCTCATTTAATAGTCTCCTGTCATTAGGCTTGTGCCATTATTGTAGAGACTTTTCAGTGCAATGTGCAGATGAAAATACAGCTGAGGAGATGCACAAATTAACACTTATAATGACATTTTCAAGGAGTAAACAGAATTAATTTTTCCTGTGGAAATTAACAACTCCAAAGGCAATATCCAAGTGGTTGCCTAGGGGTATATAGTTTTGTCAGTGAAGGGCAGAAGGGTTATATCTTCCTTTTTAGTTAATAGTGTTCTTGTTCTTGCCTTCTGATGTGGAGTACATACTGAAATTTTTCTCTGTCATGGACTGAACTTTGTTGCTGTGTTTCACATCATTAGTGCCAGAGCAGCTTTCTGTCACAGTGAAACCTTGCCTATAGCCCTAAAGCCCTCTTGAGGCTGTGGGATCATGGTAATAATGCCAATGGAGTCATTGTCTATGTCCTGAAGGGAACGTGGCAGGCTCCTTGCCTGCTTCTTATGAGGCTGGCTTCTCCTTCAGAGCAGCAGGGGAAAGATCATATCAGATGAAGCCAGCCTTTTTTTAATTAGCTAATTTATTATTTCAAAGAGAAGTGTCCCTGCACTTAGTCCAGTGCAGATGTATTGGAGAACCAGCTTAGCATTAGGAAAGTGGAGGCTTTTTTGCATCCCTTTCCCCCCACTTCTGAACAGGCTTTTGGAAAAATGTTGGTGGGTTTTCTTTGTCATTTCACATCTGTGCTTTGCTCTATGATGCTCTGCTTATGAGCTGCCTTTGGTTGTGGAATGGTCACAGAGCTGCTGCATTCTGTCTGGAGCAATAACCTGGCTTTCTCATCTGAGACCCTGCATTGTTCCCCTGACATTTATCACAAATGAGTTAATCCCCTGGGATTTGACAAGCACATCAATCAGCTGTTTTGTCCAAGCTGACACCATACTGATCTATCATTTCCAAATACATTCTGGTAGAAAGTTACCTTGCTTAGAGCAAAGGGGGGGAAAAGAGGAGAGAGAGGAGAAAGAGGAACATACTAGATTTTCCAAGATCTTGTGTGATCTGCTGGGGATGGGCCAGGTCAGGCAAAGCTCTGTTTAGATCAAGACCTATATCTGACATTGACCAATAACAAGAATATAAGAAGAGGTCAAACATGTAGTGATACTTTCCCTAACTCCCCAGATCCAGCAATCTGTAGCTGGAGAAGAGAAAGAACCAAAGGTGGGATATCTTAAATGAAAACCCCTGCACACAGTTTTCTTCTGCACTTACTCAGCCAATTTCAAATGTATCTATATTTTTGGTCTCCACAGTTTGCTGTGGAGAAAGTGATTAAATTGGACCATATGAACAGTTTTCTCAATTGCAAACAATAGGGTGACTCCTCTTATTCTGTTTTCTGTTTTCTCTAACCTGTAGACATTTTGTGGTGTTTTTTTCTGTGATCTAAATAATTTTCAGATGTTAAAAACCCCTAATTCTCACTTGGTCCACTTGAATGTGCTGCTCTTAGGCTCAGAAATCTTCCCTAGTTGTGTTTTTTCTCCCACAGTTTTCTTACTCTCTCATTCCTCAGGCTGTGGAGACAGATGATGAGTTCAGGCATACCAAGGGGAAGAAGATAGAGAGGGCATTTTCTCCTCCATCTCTTCTGTGTGCTTTCATCATGCACAACCTTAAAGAAGATCTTCCTCTTCCTCCCTCACTTCCTGCCATGCACGTGTATGGCAGAACTTTCTTTTGGAAAATTGTGGCAGCATGGTCAGGGGCATTTCAGCCATTGCTTGGGCTGCAGGGCTTTCACAGGGCAGAGCAAAGTCAGGGCTGGGTCTGGGGAGCAGAGCTTTGCAGAAGGATGCAGAGGGCTGTGTGGAAGGCCCGGGGGCTCTCCTGTTGGGGTGTGAGAAGTGGGAGTGGTTTATTCACAGTAGGTAGAAGTACAGGCAAAGGTATTATTTGCCCTTTGTCTTCTCTGTTTTTCTAACTAATAACTTCAAGTGTAGTTACCATGTGTTCCACCATACACAGTTTCCATGTACAGACATTGTATTTCTGGTGGGCTGCTGACTTCCCAGCTCTGCAAGCACCACCCTCATAAATCCCCTCAGCCCACACGCCTCCCTCTAACTCAACACTCCCACCATGAGTAGGAACTAAATGAGTCCTCCTTTTCTAACAGGTGTTTCCAGCCAGGTCCCTGAAATGAGCCATCTCAGCTATTCTTCCCTTCCTCTCCTGCCCAAAACCCACCACAGTGCTCAGGACTGCTGGCATCTATATTTTCCAGGCTCTGGAGAGGGAAGAGAGCAGAGCATCATTTGGGAAAAGACCTGGCAGAGCCCCATGGGAACTTGGTTTCTTGTTCATCACAGGCAGAAGCCAGTAAGCTGCAGAGCTGTGATGTCTGGCACCTGCACAGAGCATGCAAGAAGCAATGTGATTTGCCCTGTCCCAGTAGCTGCCTGTTCTCCCTGCAATTCCCATTCTTTGTCTCTTCCTGCTGAGCTGGGCAGTGAGACATGATGCCTTTTCCTTCCATGGGCTGCAATGCTGTCTGGGGCTGTGCCTCTCTGGCAAGCTTCTGGCTGTCCTCAACCCTCACTGATTCCTGTTGTAGGGAAGAAAAACACTTGAAAGCTCAGAAGCATAAAACAAAAGATATTTTTCACCTTTAAATATAAAGTGATCAGCCTGCTTATAGAGGTGAAAAACACCGGGTCATTACGTCTGCATCTAAACATTGCATCTAAAGAGGCCCATGTGTGAGTGAGGAGTTGGCAGCTGCTGCCCCGCAGCGAGACTGGCAGGCAGGCCCTTCTCAGCTCTAAATAATCTGGGCACAGGCAGTCGTGCCTGTGTTGCTGGCTGACTGAAATTGCCTGTCTCTGTGTGAATGTCAGAGCCTTGCTGCTTTTAAAGTGACTGATGGTTCCCTCATGTGCAGGCCTGAGAGTGACCCTGTGCGAGAGCCTGCAGATACAAGTATAGAAGGAGCAGGGGAGCCTGGCAGCTCACGGGGGACAATCAGCACAGGAAGGTGACAGCTGGAGCTGATGTATGGTCCTGCTGCCCACCTGATGCATTTAGTGAATCATTGAGTAAATGACCTGGCTGTTGGTGAAGTCAGCAGATTTTGCAGGATGCTTCAGTGCTCGGAAGCTCACAGGCTCCCTCCCTCCCCGCGGCTTGCAGTGGGGACAGAGAAGGGATGTGGGCTCTGGTTGTGTCACCAGTGTCAGCACAGTGGATTCCCCGGGGCACCATGCAGCTCCGTGTAGGGAGCACCCCAGCTGAGTTATGAGGGGAATCATGTGTCTTCAGGTACAGGGCTAAAATGAAAGGCTGTATGACATTTGGGCTTCTCTCCTCCCTCCACTTTACAAACAGCTGCCTCTGTGAAATGGCGTGCTGCCACTGGGATGTGAAGAAGCCTCCTGGTGCTAACTGAAAAGAATGCACAAAATAAAAGGTGATAGCACAGTGCTAGAGAAATGGTTGGCCCAAGAGATGAGGCTCTGGCTCTTTGCTTTACAAAGGAGGATCCAAGCGAGGGTCTGCATGGCTTTGTGTGAGTGTTCAAGTATAGCAGAAGGATTCCTGCACTGAGATCTCTACCACCCTATTTTTCTATAGGTATGGAAGAAACTATTCTTTGTATCTGATTGCTGAGAAATGTGCACAACTTACAGGCAGCTTGATATGTTGCAAGAATTTACTGTAAAGGCAGCCAACAAATCAGCTTTTGATCAGCTATGAGATCAATTCCTTCTTGATGCTTATGATGTTGACGTATTCTGGTAACTTGAGCTGATTCCTGAATGTAATTTTTAAAGCTCTCCTCCCTACTTGATGATCAAAGACAGCAGAGTGCATAATTCATGGCCTTTCATATTCATGTTTATATTTTTGGTTTATGGTAGGCGAAAGCCTTTGCCATTTAAATGAAATATATGCCCACCCACTGCTCAGTTATTGAAAGAGGATTAACCTGATAAATACATGTAGTTACCACTACTCATCTTCAGGAAGGAGGCTCTTTTTGAGACAGGCGCCCTGCTGACAGTTCTGCGAGGTTTTTGGCTTCAGCATCTTTGGGCCACTGGATAGCTCTTCCTTTTGGTATAATTCTCCTTCCCCTACTGCTTACGTTGTTGTGTCGATAAGCTAAAAAGAAAGCCTAGCTTTTGAAACTGAACCCTGTGTGAGGTTGCTTTTAAAGGCTTGTGTGACAACTTACCTCTGCTCTGGGATGACTTGAAGATTTTTTTTTAAAAAAACTTCTTTTTCCCTCTTCTTCTTCTTCTTTATTTTTTTAAATTTCCATTCAGTAATAAGTAGTGTCAGAATCCTTGTAATGGCTGGTTTGGCTCTGATAATCTGTACCTTGGTGATGGCATGATGAAGCTGGACATGAGATGTCAATGTGCACTCCCAGCCCAGAAAGCCAAATGTGCCCTGGGCTGCATCCAAAGCAGCGTGGGCAGCAGGGCCAGGGAGGGGATTCTGCCCCTCTGCTCTGCTCTGCTGAGACCCCACCTGCAGTGCTGCACCCAGCTCTGGGCTCCCAGCACAGGCAGCACATGGAGCTGTTGCAGTGAGCACAGAGGAGGGACACTGAGATGATCAGAGGGATGGAGGACCTTTCAAGTGATGACAGGCTGAGAGAGCTGGGGCTGTTTAGCCTGGAGAAGAGACAGCTCCGAGGAGACCCGATGGCAGCCTTCCAATTCTAAGGGGGGCTTATAGGAAGGATGGGGACAGGATTTTTTTAGCTGTGATTGTAGTGGTAGGACAAGGGGTTTTTAAATAAAAAATAATAGATTCAGCCTAGATATCAGGAAGCAACTTTTTATAGCAAGAGTGCTAGAATACTGGAACAGGTTGACCAGAGAGGTGGTGGATGCCCCATCACTGGAAACATTCAAGGTCAGGTTGAACCTCTGAGAAGCATTATAGTGGAAGGTGTCCCTGACCATTGCAGAGGGATTGAACTAGAGGATCTTTAAAGGTCCCATCCAACTCAAACAAGTCCATGGTTCTATGATGTACAAACTTACTGGAGTTTGCCCTTGGGATTGTAGTCAAAATGTATGGAGGGATAGTGTATCCTTTCAGGGAGCTTTGAGCGATAGCCTGTTCTCATAGTTAATTTTTATTTTCTTTGTCTTTTCTGGTCTTTATTCACACATTTAGAGCAGCACCAATTTTGATCCTGATGCTCCTGGAAGAATTGGAGGCTTGTTACAAGAAAAACAGAATCATAGAATATTTTGAGTTGGAAGGGACCCACAAAGATCATTGAGTTCAACTCTTAAGTGAATCTCCCATACAGAGATTGAACCCATGACGTTAACCCATTATTAAAAATTGTCCTCTAACCAGTTGAGCTAATCTCTTTTCATAGCTCTGTAATCAAAATACAGCTGCTTGGTCTGCTTTCACACCACACCTGATGCAGAGTGGGAAGGGCAGGAAATGACTGACTTCTGGTTCTTCTTGTGTTAATGAAAATAGAAGAAACATGGACAAATGTCAGCAGTTGTGCTAGGCACTTCTCAAAAACACTTACCTGTGCATTAACATGCTTGTATGCTGAGCTGTAGGAAAAGCCTGATCAAAGGGTGATCAGTCCTTGCATGGGTGCTCATTTGTTAAGTGGGGTCTTCTCTCTATGCTGGCTTTTAAGCCTGCTTGCTGTTATGCCTTCACTTTGGCTTTTATATACCCAAATTTCAAGAGAAAACACTCCTAATCATCCAGCCCACATCAGCTTCGTCTAGAATTAATTTTGCAGATACAGCACAGTCCATGAGACCATACAACAGCAACTAAAATATTACTCTTCAAGGTGATTTTAACTTTGAACCTTCATTTGCAAAAGACAAGGCTTCAGGGTGACTTAACTGTGGCCTTCCAATACCTGAAGAAAGGCTACAAGAAAGATGGAGAGAGGCTATTTACAAGAGCATGTAGTGACAGGGCAAGGGGGAATGGCTTCAAACTGAAAAAAGGTAGGGTTAGAGTAGATATTAGGAAGAAATTCTCCACTGTGAGGCCGGTGAGGCACTAAAGCACATTGCCCAGAGTTCTGGATGACTCATCTCTGGAAGTATCCGAGGCCGGGTAGGATGGGGCTCTGGACAGCCTGGTTTAGTGGAAGGTGTTGCTGTCCATGGCAGGGAGGGCTGGAACTAGATGACCTTTAAGGTCCCTTACAACCCAAACCTTTCTATGGTTCTATGATTTTCAACTTGTGCAATTAATATTGTGGTTGTTCTCATTGATCTGTTCATTTACTGGGAGGTGGTAGAGGGCGCTTTCTCTGATTAAGACATGTCTGGTCATGGAATTTTCAGCATATGAGTGTGGCTGGGTGATCTCCAAGCTGACATAGTCCAGTGGCTCTGTAGAAGTGGAATTTGACGCTGTAGTCAACATTTCAGTGTTTCTGAATGGACAATCCTGGTCCTTGGAAAACTGAAAGGGGCTGTACCCCCTATAGCCTTGAGCTCAGCTGGTTCCATTGAAGATGAACACAGTTCAAAAGCCTCTTCAACACACATATGTGAAGACTTTTGGGACTCTTATTCTTGGTTTTTTACATCCAATTTTGCTTAGGCATGCATACATTTGATAGATTTGATAGATTGCAAATTCTTTATGAAGCAGGATCCTCTGCAGTCTTGGAAGTGTCTTGTGCCTTGTGCTGTGTTCAAAACAAGCTCATCAGAGGTTTGGCAAATACTATATTATGTCATTCACTACTGTGCTGGATAATGGGAAGCTTAGCTGAATTACTTGGTAAAAAATGACAGTAATAATCAGCTATCATTGCACAGAGCTTTGCTGTGCTCAAACACATCAGTTGCCAATTTCTGCCAGACTCCGTGAGGAGTACCACAAATTATCAGCAGCTCCTCGCAGTTCTGTCTCTTGCATTTTGATACTAATGCAGCAATTTCTAAACATGTGTCCTGTTTCCTGAATTCATGTAGGGCCAGACAAGTATGTGTCTTCTTAGGGATTTTTGTTTGTTTGATTGTTGGCTTTTGTTGTTGCTGGATTGTTGGTTTTTTTTTTTTTTTTTTTTTTTTTTTTTTTTTTTTTTGCGTAAAACCCCCCTTATAATCTTTTCTGTCCTTTATTTTCTTAAAAATTAACATTTTTCAAAGTCAATTAATCAATTTTAGCTATGCTCGTTATCCACATGGAACTGCTTTTCCATCCCCAAATTAATAAATGTTGAAGGGAGCTGGTTGTTCTTGTGCACACTGGCCTGATGACATCTATTTTCTTAGAAGTTCCACTTGTATTATAATTTCATTTTTCTCTCATGACTTTTGCTGACTGTTATAATATTATGTGTCCCCGTTCTCAAGTCTCCCTCCTCTTTAGCATTATATGAGAAAGAATCTGTTACAAGACACTTTTTCCTTTTCATTGGTGTTCTGTAACTATGAGATCATGCACTGAAATTTAGCTGGCAAAGGAGCCAGACTTCACCAAAGGATATTCCCAGGATTTGATACCTGTTGCAATCATTATTACTGTGGTGTTGTGCACATGTTGATCAAACTTCTGGCTTCCAGGGTCAAAGGAAAATAAATCCTCTTTGGTCCAAGCGTGATATGCTCTGTTTTGTTTGGATTTGCTCCCCACTGGAACAATATTGCTTCAGCAGCTCTTCGTGAAGCTGGTTGCTGAAGTGTTTTTGTGATGAAATAGATTTGCTGTGAGGGTGACTGCCTCTTCTGTGTTTGACACTGCTATCCCATTAGTGTCCTTTTTCAGTTCTTTCAGGGAGCTGGTATTTTTGTCACTTTCACATAAGTTGGATCTGGCCCTATTCCTTCATTTTCTAAAAGGTGGCCAAGACTGCGTTCTACATATTGAACTGCTCCCTGCTGTAGTCTGCTCTGAGCTCACTCTGTCTGCAGTTTGGGATGAGTGCTTCCAGGTTTTATTGTACTTATTTTTTGTTCTGCTAGCTGCTAGAACATCACCAGGTGACCTCACCTCTTGTCAGCTTGTCTGGAGAGCTGTGTCCAGGTCTGGGCTCCTCAGGACAAGAGAGACACGGAGCTCCTGGAGTGGGTCCAGCACAGGGCTACAAAGATGGTTAAGATACTGGAGCATGTCTCTTATAAGGAAAGGCTGAGGAAGCTGGGGGCTGTTCAGCTTTGAGAAGAGATGGCTCAGAGGTGACCTCATCAATGTCTGTAAGTATCTAAAGGGTGGATGCCAAGAGATGGAGACAGGCTCTTCTCAGTGGTGCCAAGCAATAGGACAAGAGGGAATGGGTAGAAATTGCTGCACAGAAGTTTCAACTGAACATGAGGAGGAACTTCTTTACTGTGCAGTGACCGAGCACTGGAACAGGTTGCCCAGAGAAGTGGTGGAGTCTCCCTCACTGGAGATATTCAGGAGCAGTTTGGATGTAATCCTGTGCAATGTACTTTATGATGACCTTGCTTGAGCAGGGAGATGGGACCAGATAAGCCCGCTGTCATCCCTTCCAACCTCACCCACTCTGTGATTCTGTGTGTACCAAAAAAAAATCTGAAAAACACAATAACCATAAATTATTTGTGATCATGTTTGTGTGTGTCAGCTGCTGGATGGTAGCAGCCCGTAAATACATTCTCTTCTCACGATATGTCAAGGTAAATGCCAGACCCTGTTTTTCCCTTTACTGGCAGCAACCAACCTCCCATACCTCCCATTTGCTGAGAATGGGACTATCTGCAATGTGCCTGGTGCTGGGGCAGTGCAGGTGTGGGTGTTGACAGAGGTGACCAGATTAATGAACTTCAGGTTCATTAATCCTTTTTCCATTTGGTTGGGTTTTGTTTAGTTGTTTTTACCCCAAAGGTGGCCTTTCCAAAGACTTTCCAGGAAGGTTTTCTCTCATATCAGGACAGTCTCTGAGCACCCTTCATCCCTTACTTTCCCTCAGTTGGCTTCCTATGCTGTCTTCAGTCTCTTCACCTCTAGTCTGGTCTCCAGTGGAACCCTCCTTCCATGACCCTGGGCTGCGCTGACAGGCTGGGAGTCTTCTTTGCTCCCCACCTCGGGCAAGCTGCACTCTGCTGCCTGGCTGTGCTGAGCATGCTGCCACAAGAGCAGCTTTACCTGCTCCTCATTTCACCACATCTTGCATATTTAATAACTTTTTCTAGTGTAGAAGCTAATGGAGGGTCTCTGGTGGCCAGTCCCTGTGGAGCAGAGACAATTGTCAGCCAGCCCTTCGCCTCCGCCCCTCGGCCACCTGGTAACTGCTGATAGTGTTTAACACCCACAGGCTGCTTGATTGTGTAGGATTCCTTCTAAAATAATTAACAGGGCCACATCTTTTTTCTGCTTTTATTCTTTGAGTACTCATAAAGTCAGAAATGTTACCTAAAAGGCAAAGTATGATGCGTTTTCCTGCAGGGGAAACAGAGCTGTTGTTTTTAGTGTGGACAGACTGTAAGGTTGTCAAGTGCTTGAAAGTGTGTCTGTGTTCAGATTTCATAGAACTAAGCAAATGTTGCCCTTCATGCCTTTTTTTTTTTTTCCTAAAGAGACTTTCACGACTAATACCTTTCAATTTTAATTTAGAAGTCTTGATTTACTTCCTGGTTTTTGATAACTATTTGGAATTCAAATGCATTTTCATACATTGACACTTCAATGTGTTTTTGAGTAAATGGCTTTTCAATTTTTCGAACAAAGCCTAAAGATGGAAAATCAGAGAAAAAAATACATCTATCAGCTACTTCATGAAAGATGACTTTCCCATGTTGACCACAGAGCTACAAATAACTTTAAGGAGAGAAAACCATACTACAATGCTTTAAGTCTCACATGCAAACTATGTAGACCAAGGCTATGCCACATTCTTCTGATTTTCTAAAAATGTGTGGCTTTTAACAATTCTCCCTGCATTTGGCCCTGCTCCCAAAGAGCATATATGATGTTTATCATATTATCTAATATCTAGTCATGTTCTTGCCTAAGGCTAGAAACTAAATTATGAATAATTAAGATTTTTAAAGGTTTTGAATTGGCTTTAAATTTGGTAAATAATCCAACCAGCACTTTGTTAAGAATGTTCAAATTCTTTTTTTTATTTGGCCTGTACATGTCCTACATACTAATGTCTAAATCAATTGAAGAGATTCTCAAAGGAAGTAAAGAAATCACAGCTGCAATTCCATTAGCAAGAATATGTCCATGGCAGACAAAACTTTCAGTTCTGTATATAGAGGTTTTAGGCTCTGATTTATTTGTAAAACCTTAGGAAGTCACTCAGTCATCATTTGTAGCTCAGTGAAGATCTCTGGCTAGCACAGCATGTAGGCTTAAATGCTGCATCTTACATTGATACAACCATGCTGGCATTTCAGATGTAAGGAGCAGCTACCTGCCTTAGTTTTGAAATTACAGTACACCATAAGCACAGGAAAGATTCTTAAGTGGGTTCAACAGTGCAGATTGAAAGTTTAGTTTGGTCTAGTTTGGTAATTTAGAAGCACCTGTGGTACCTACCTAGGTTATTCCTGCTGCAAGATACATACACCTCATTGTTAGGGAATGGAAAATTAATGGATGGTGCCAAGCATTCCTCTTGATATCAGAGGAAGATTGGCAGCTTTGCCGTGGTGCATAACTACAGGTAAGATGAAGGATAAAGGAGAAATAATAAAAGTTTTAAAAAAAAGGGCAGGAAAATGAATAAAGAACGTAATACTTCAGAGGTTTTCCAACTACTAGAGAGACTTTTAAAAGGTAATGAGAGCTTACAAAGAGAAAGGTTATGTGTTGGACAAATGTAAGATATTCAAACCATCTTCAGAAAGAACTGGGTGACCTTGAGGACTGCAATAATTGAAAGGGACTGAAATTAAACAGTACAAAATGAAAGGTCAGGCACTTGCTATCTAATAACAAAACCTTTATTACAAATTGGCATCTTTGCAGCTGTAAATGACAGAGCAGGAAAAGCTTCTGAAGGCACCTACACAGCAGAGTTGCTGTGAGTATCCAAAATGATGTATCTGGGAAAAGGCTGTTCAACAACTAGGCTAGCTGTCTGTAGTGGTGGTAGGAGAATATCAGTGCCATTCCATGGGGTATGCCAGAAATACTGATCCCAGCACTAGCATCCCAGGCTGCATTAGGCAAAGCGTTGCCAGCAGGTCAGGGAAGGTGATCCCTCCCTCCTGCTCAGCCTTGGCAGACACCTGGAGTGCTCTGCCCTGTTCTGGGCTCCCCAGCACAAGATAGGCATACAGGACATACTAATGAAGTCGAATGAAGGACCACGAAGATGATTAAGTGCTTGGAGTGTCTGATATATGGGGAAAGGCAGAGAGAGCTGGGACTGTTCAGCCTGAGGATGAGAAAGGGGATTTATTCAATGTAGACATGATGAGGGGAGTAGAGGAGATGGACCCGGGCTTTTCTCAGCGGTGCCCTAGTGATGGGACAAGAGGCAATGGGCACCAACTGAAATGATTGAATTCCATTTAAATGTGAGAAGAAACTTTTTTTTCCTGTGATAGTGACTGAGCACTGAAACAGGTTGCCCAGAGAGGTTGTGGAGTCTCCATCCCTGGAGACACAAACCCAAAACAAACCCAGGCACTGTTCTAAGTAACCCAGTCTAGGTGACCCTACGTTGAGCACTGGACTAGCTGACCTCTGTAAAGGCTTTCCCAGCTCAGCTGATCTGTGCTGGAGTGATTCATAGGAGATGGATTCAGCGTGCAGAGAGGGGTCACAGGGATGAGAGGGGCCCTGGAGTGCCAATCCTGCATGGTAGGCTGAAAGTTCTGTCTAAAAAATATATGCAGTGTATGAAGGGGAGATTTAAGCACCGCAGAGAAAGGGGAACTGTTTATTGCAAAAGGCCACGGTCACACAATAATAGCTGGGTTTATGCTTGCCATAAATAACTGGAAAGTTGAAGTCAGAAAGGATTATTTATACATCAGAGCAAACACATTTGCTATCAACTTCCCAGGCAGCAGGGACAATTAAAAAAAAAAAAAAAAAAAAAAAAAAAAAAAAAAAAAAAAAAAAAAGAAAAGAAAAGGTAGCAAAATCTAACTTTCTTCCAAACAGCTGCTAGAAACTATTGGAATAGAAATTCTAGAATGTAATATCTTAATGAAGTGGGGGTCCTTCAGTCCTCAGTGAGGAGCACTCAAATACAGAGGTCCCCTTTGGGTTACTCCAGTTTCTGTTTCCTTGAGGAACAAGTGAATGCTAAGAAGCAAAGTTGTTGATCTGAACTCACTTCTCTATGACTTTACTACAAAGGGATTGTGAGGACACTGAGAAAATGAGGAACCCAAATGCATAAGAACATACAGATCTGCATTTTAATGGGCTTAGCCACAGTAGAAACTTGAGCAAAATCAGTCAGGTATTGTAACACTGCTGCTCTGGTGGGAGTTTGATGGGGTGAGAGGCCTGGAGACAGTGCTTTAAAAATATAGAATGTGTTTAATTTAGCTTTAAACTGAGCTTTTCTTATCTTTCTTTAGAGTCCCATTTAACACATTAGAATGGGAGATGGATGGTTTAAGCTCTTTTCCAAATGCCCTGCTGAAAATCTCCAACTCCTGCTCCAGTAAGTTGTGTTGGAAAGTGCTCTTTCACGCCTTAGAATGAAAATTTCAGCTAAAATTCTTCTTGTCCTGTCACTTTTTTTTAAAGATAGAAACTGGCTGTGGCATTTTTTGCCTCTGTTGATTGTCTATTATGCGAGATTGTTATGAGGATAAGCTACAGGGTTTTTTTCTCTCCACTGTTGTCTGCCTCTAGAAAGTATTTTCTAGCACCTCATCTTTCAGATTCCCCCAGAAAATTCAGTTTGGTTCTAAAGCTCCAAGCCAAATGGAATAAAATGCATCTGGATAACTTACCCTTTGAGCATAATCTCTACATCGTCACTTCCATGATGTACAGATCATTCAAGCTATGTGGACAACTGGACAGGACATGAATCTCATGAAATTGGTAACAATTACACTTCACACAATTGTTAAAGCAAATTACTCTCTTCACAATACATAATTACTATAATTTATACTGAAACATCTGTGGGAAAATAGAAGGCAAAGAGAAGCACTTTAGAACAATTTTGTAAAGCTGTAAAATAAATAAGTACATAACTAGCTCCAGTCCCAGGTGCTTGAGTATTGATCAGTGCCCAGGGAGCATCTAGGGCTTCCTCTTCATGGTAGTGGTTGCTCACAGCCCTTGCTTCACAGTTCTCAGTGACAAGTTTGATGAGTACAATTGCTCCTGGATGATCATTTGGCTTTGGCTTCCACATTGCTGCTTGTGCACTTCTCAGAACAAGAAAATATCTTATGTGTCAGGGTTGTCTGTTGTGCAGCATTTTGGGTACCTGCTGATGAAACATCCCCTGTCACCTGAGGCTGGCTTGGCATTGTCACAACCCCTGTGATGCAAAGCTGCTGGAGAGCTGCTGAGGCAGGCTCATTGCTGCTGCTGGGAGCTGCTCTCCTCACTCACCCTCCAGCAGGCACAGCTCAGTGCCAGGCATTTTCCAGCCTTGCTCTTGACAGGTTCCTCAGGCGAGAGGGCTTGAGACACACCAGACCTTTCTTCCTTGTTCTTTGGATGCATTCAGATTCATCCCTTGGCCAAAACCAGGAACAGCAATGGTGGCTTTCACCTCCTCTCAAATAGTCTGGGAAGATGTTTGCACATCTGCAAGATCTGCAGCTGTTTGCTGCAGCACGTGTGCCAAAGCTCTTTGCTGGCAGCACAGGGAGTTTGACAAGATGTCTGACACTGAACCTCATCTCCCTTGCTGTTCATTTGCCCTGTTGTGCCTGCCAGAGTGTGGTGGTGTTCCTGCCCAGGGAACATGCAATCCCACTGCAGCACTTCAGTCTTCCCCATATCTTTGATGACTCAAGCTTCTGCCACCAAGTTCTCTTAGGTTCTCCATCACACTGCAGAAGGAAGGACACGTGCAGTGTGTTATAAAGCTTTCACCAGCTTGTAGGCAAGTGCTGAGGAGTGTCTGTGGATGTGCAGTGACTCACATCAGCTGGGATGCTGACGTCTTCTAGTTATATTTGCATCAGGCATCAATGCTTTATCACAGCTTTGTTCTCTACTGTCAGAAGCATTGCACTGCAAATCTTCCAGCATACCTAGCATGTAAATCTTCACCTGTGTGACTTCAAATTTAGTCAGTATCTCCAAAATTGCTCAGAGAGAAACATCAGCAGGTTTGAGTGCGCACTGAACCTCGGGTTGAATAGAAAGGGACTCAGAAAAAATTTGGCAATGTGAACTTTGCTGCAGGTAGGTAACACAGGCCTGATATCCCTCAGCTGAGTACATTTGCCATCAATTTTAGCTCACTATATAGCATTAAGATGCAGGCTGCATCTTAATTCCTCTTACAGAAGGGTTTTGCTCTGTGTCTCCTGCTCGAGTCCCTTCAATAGGCAGCACTGCAGGAAGGAGGAGCCACCTGAGGCAGCTGCTCTGTGAGCTGAGGATTGGGCTCCTCTTCCAGAGGAAACTTCTTGGTGTATTGACTGATCCAAGTGTGATGCTAGCAGTACTGCAGGTATGTAAAATGGAATATTCCCCTATTTCCAGGGGAGAGATGGTAAGATTCATTGCAAGGGCTTGTTCTGAATGTTTCTGGGACCACTTGTACAGCTTTGCCTTCAGACTGGAAAAGGTCAGAAGAATTACTGTGGGTGACAAGAGAAGGAGGAGCTTGTCATATCAGAAAAAAACCAAAGGAGCTTCTCTTGTTTAGCTTAGCTAAATGAAGGCTGGAGGCAATGCAGCTGATGTCTATGAAAATGCTGGTTGGAAGAATAAGGATGTTCTGAAAACAGACAAAATCATGTGAGAACTGAAGCTGTATAAATGGGCCAGTAGCAAAATCAAGCTAAAAAAGGAAAGGTGTCTCCCCATCATTACAGCAGACAAGGAAGAGCTTTCCAACCAATACACAGCTCTTGCTTCCAAAATGAAGCTTGTTGTGGCTATGAAACAATTTTACACAGGATTACGCCAGTAGCAGGCATCTATCACAAGGAATTCTATTCCTTTATATATCCATTTGCTAAAATTGCTTGAAGTGCCAGTTGTTTTCCTCTCCAGGGGAAGATAGCCACCTTGACAAAACATGGCACACATGCAAAGTGTGCATCAGCAAAGTGTCAAGGGGTCCACTGACCTTTTTTGTGAAGGTGTTCAGTGGCTTGCTGAGGTCCCTGCTGATCTGGCCACTTAATTGTAATATGTATGCAGATTACAGGCAGAATTAAAATGACACAGGGAGACAAAATCAAGCTAGCAAGCAACCAACAGAAAACCAGCTCACTGAAATCTAGTCCTTTGTACTTGGGGACTGGTGGTGTCACAGTCTCCAGGGCTCTGTGTTGTCCTGTTGTGAAGAGGCATCCTGTGCATCATGACGTGCTGTGAAATACGGGTTTAAATTTCACAGAACAGAGATCTGTTGCAAAAGTCTTGTTTGTTCAAGGTTTTCTCCTTAATTCTTCCCTTGTCTAGAGGAACTTCGATATGGGAATATTAATATTTTATGTCCATTCACAGACAGGTCTTTTTTCACTCAGGTCCCTGCTAGCAGATGTTCCTTATCTCTTGCCTTTTAGAGGATTACTATTACCCTCCAGCTGTCCCTGTTTTCCTTCAGTTAGAGATCCAGTGTCAGACCTTAATAAAGAGAATTGTCTTTCACGTCTCGTTGTACTTTTTAAAATAATTTGATTATCCCTCAGACTTCAAGGATTCTCCACATATTACATTTGGATGGACTTGTGGCTAATGGTCAACTCTAAAGAAAGTGACCCACCTTCTCTAACATACTTTTGTCCCCTATCAGTTCCTATTTTCTCAAACTACAGTGGAGGCCTGTCTACCATCTTTAGCTTCTTTCTGAGACTATTTTCATCATTTTTGTTCTGGTTATTAACCTAGCAAGGTATCATCAGTGTTGTTTTAACTGTTGTACCTTATGTATTCTGATGGGACCATGGATGAAAAGGATGTTTCTGCTTCTTTCAGGTTAATGTTGGAACAATGATGACTATTTTTTCTTTTCCTTTCTTTTGTTTGTTTGTAAGCAGCTGGGACTTCAGGGTGCCAAAAACTTTCAGCTATTCTGCTTTTTAATTCTGATAAATGCACTTCAGATAATATTTAGATGTAAGAGAAAACACTCCAGAACTCAGAGCTCGTAGAGCCCTGCACAGTTTTCTTTCAGCTCTCTTTTCATGACTTTTTCTGTAGCCCTTCTCCTCCCCAGAGGATCCATATTTTTTGGCTAGGAACATTACCTTATGCCCGAAGCCTGCCTGGTGTCAAGGAAAGGTCATAAACTGACTGCAGTGGGTACTGGATCTAGGTGTCTTTCACAGTCTTCTGGCAGGTGAAGCAAGCTTAGGTAACTAGAAAGTATTTTTCTTGGTAGAGTATTTTATTCTGAGAAATATTATATTTTACAGATTTGGGGGTAAAAGGGAACTAGAAAATAGCCTGGAAATAGGAGATTAGGTGAAGACAGCTGATTGTCCATGGTAAATGCGGACATGGTCTGTTCTCTTTTAATTTCCCTACTTAAATTAATTTGTCATGCTTTGTTAGTAAGAAGTTAATGAAATAGTTTTTGCATCACAGGAGGTTAAGTGCATGTAATTTCAGCAAATCAAACCAGGGTCTGAAGTGTTAACATACAGTAACTGGGCCCATTCTGTAAAAAATGATTAATTCTTCATTTTAGCTGCAACATTCTGGTCCCCTTCTTTCAGACTTTTTTTTTACCTTCCCTGCTGTAATTGCCAAAATAAGGTATCATAAAATATGATGTTCTGGAATTAGATGGGTAATCATCTTTAACTGTTAGTGAACACTGGTCTGTATCCAGCTTACTTCTGCAACAAGGCACAGTTCTTCATTTCTCAAATTTCTGTCCTGTCACAATCAGCCAGATGAAAGGTGCCTTTTAACAAAAGTGTGAGACCTTTGTGTTCTCTGGCAGCCAGTGTCCACATGTCCCTTCTCCTGGGGTAAGTTGGGTGCAGAAGGACCCTCTGGCCTGTGCAAGGCTGCTGGAGTCTGGAGTGTTCCTTGGGGAAGACACAAGGCAGACTGCACTTGCAGAGGACTGTGAGTCAGGAGTGTGGAATCAAAAGGCATTTTGTCTGTGAGGCACCTTCTAGCTGTTTATCTCCCTGAGAAAACTCAAGTCCTGTACAGTCCTGTACCATCCCATAGCTCTAACCTGTTACTCTTTGGAGCAGTAAAGTGGACTGAGTTGGTAGCAGTGCTAGCAGTGTTTCAACACAGAGCAAATTTCATCTTGTGAGTGCACATTCACACAGCTCCAATAAAAGGAAGACCACCTCTAAACTGCTTCTTGGCTGTACCTGTTGACTGGTTTTGCTATTACTTAGCAAAGGACCTGACATCTGGATGCCTTTCAAATGGTCAAGGAGAGAAAGGGTTGCTCTCTTTCTTAGACAACTAATGTAAAAATGTTTGGATGGTGCTCTGTAATCCTTCACAGTGCTTCCTGTGGGTAATCTCAGTCCTTCTTTGTACCAGGCCCTTTCCATGTACACAGTGGCCCATTCCAGATGTTACTGAAGCAATGTCCTTGCTGCCTCAGGACCATCTTTCCCAGGACACTGTCTCCACCAAGAGCCAGCAGAGCATGCTTGGATGAAGGAGGTAAGAATGATCACTGCCCTCGAGTAACACCTCTGATCCCAGCACTCAGGGGTTTAGGGATTTTCTGGATATGGTCCTGTCCCCATGGTATGGTAGGGTCCCATCCATACTGCTGATTTAATGGCCACGAATGACTGACCATCCTGGAATTCTCAAACTTGCTCAACTCTTCAGCCTTCACAGTGTTCTGTGCCAGTGAGTTCCACAGTGACATCATGAATATTGCAGAAAATGGGTTTGACTTTGCTTCTTAGGTGGTGAGGTGATGTGGGTTATGATTCATAGTTTATACTTCAGGATGACGAGGAGACCATGGCTGGAGAGTTTGCTGGCATGATGCAGAACTGCTGCTTGCCAGCTGAGCCCCTCAACCATGGCAGCACAAAGCTGAGGGCCTACTAGCATTGCATTTGGGGACCCTGACACAGGGTATTTTCACACCTCTCCAATGACCACTCTATCACTGTAGCAGCTCATCCAGCATGAGCTCTGACCATCAAGATGGGAATAGACATACTCCTCTCTTCCTTGAGGAAGGGATGGAGCCACAAGCCAGCTTCCCTGTGGGGAAAGAGTGATCAGATTGATACTTAGCTTGAATTAGGGG
Organism: Rhipidura dahli; assembly: GCA_013399225.1. Taxonomy (NCBI): domain Eukaryota; kingdom Metazoa; phylum Chordata; class Aves; order Passeriformes; family Rhipiduridae; genus Rhipidura; species Rhipidura dahli. The sequence goes on from VXAC01008442.1 coordinate 2,531,670, forward strand.
AAATTAAAATTTCTTGTGGACAAAAATAGAAAACAAATTATATAACTGAGGGAACAACTTAGAGTTAGTTTTTTTTATTAAAGAAAAAATCACTCAGTGGAAGGCAAGATGAGTCCTGTCTGGATGAAAAACTGAACAGGTCCCATCTATTTGTCTACCTGTTCTGATCTACAAAATTGTCACTTGTTTTCAGATGCAAGCAATGCTGCAGTGATCCAGGCTGTGCCCTTTGAGTTTCAACCCTTTCAATGTGCTCTGCCTGGGGAATGAAGCAGCTGCTTCCCAAATCAGCTGTGCCTTCCCCAGGGGGCTTGGTAGCATTTATGCTCTTGAATCTTCCTGGCTTTCAGTTTGGTTCTGGATGCTAAGGGATCTCAGGTAACTGCCTTTGTAGATGGAAAACAAGTGATATTTGAGGACCTCATCACCAAAATTTTCACTCTCTTTTGTTTTACCCTGAATGGCTTCTATTATGTTTACTTTTGAACCTCATCTTTTTTACTGTGGAAGACCCAAGGGTTATGTCAGTGTTAGGAAATGAAACATGCCTGGAACTTGTCCCAGTAGGGGGTGGTCCATGTCTGTGTCATCAAATTCTCACCCTCCAGCATAGGGTGGCCAGTTGCTGACTGTACTTCTTAGCCATGATATTTCTTGTAGCAGGGAGTATTTGGGAAGTTTTGGACCAAAACCATCTCAAGGATCACCGTAACAAATTTACAGTCCAAGTGATTCAGTTCCAGTGACTGGGAAAATTTCCTGGCACTGCTTAATAGGGATGACTGATTGCCATCAAGTAGGGTAAGGTTTGCAGAAGAACTAATGATTTTGAGTTCTTGGTAAGGTATTGCTGAAAACGCCAATATTTCTGATTATTGACTTTCAGACATCTGGGAAAACCTTTGGCACAAATAGGCAGCCTCAGGTAAGAGAAGTGTAATTCCCCAGAGCCAGAACTGTGGTCCTTGGGCATTTGATCTGGTTGATGACAAAAGAGGTGGGAGAGGATTATGTCAGGATGCTGATACACCTGTGATACCTCACAGTTTCTTTGGCTACACCCTGTGGGGTCCAGCAAGGAATGCTGGACTGCCGTGAACAACAGCAAGTTCAGAAAGGCTGGGGAGTCACAGGAGCAAGGAGGTCCAGGTGATTTGGAGGAACTGTTTCTGAAAAAGCAGTGAGGTGGAACCAGACTGTGCCTCTGTGGCATATAGTTAGTGCTCTTTCTGAGAGCTTAAGTCAGGTAAGTCCAATACCTATGCTGTCTGATCAGGACTGGATTTGACTCCAGGACTGAAAGTTCAGGAGCAACATGACAAATATAAAGTATTAGAGGTCAGGAGAGGTGCCATTTCAATTTATTTCAGGCATCCATCAGGAGTTCTTGTTGGTGTTGCTGTTATGCTTTCATAAAACTTACCTGGGATTTTGTGCCCTAATCAGCTCCCTTCAGGTTTAGAAGGGCAAGGCTGAGGGAGCTCTGAATGTTGAGAGAATGGGGGAAGATGATATAAAAGTGGTCATTTGGATGTGCAGGTGTTTGGCAAAAGAGAGCTTTAAGGATTAAATTCCACTGGGAAATAAACCAGCAGCCAGCACAGCTCAATGCCTTGTGCTCCTGACAGCGGTCTCTGCCTCCAGCAGCAAATTCCCAGCAGCTTTGCACACAGCCAATTGTTATATGGTAATAATTCCAAAATTTCTCTAAAAAGAAAACTTTTCTTCTTGCCTAAGGGCAAGAACTAACTTGTCTTGTGGGTTTCGTTACTAACTAATACATTTTGGTTCTACTGCAGCATAAAGTAAATCCCAGAAATTTAGGTTAAAGCCTGACTTTTATTAGTCTAGATGTTATAAAAAATATCAAGTACCAAACAGCATTCTCTTCCCTAGCCTTGTGGAAGGCTGGGGTATGTTCTGTTTTAGGTAACACAGGTTGTCTCTCAAGATTTCATTAATCTGAGGTTTGGGTCATTAAAAAAAATACGATCTTGTCTTGGGATCTTGAACATAGTCATACTGAGCTTTCCTGAACACCACTGCATCCTGCATTTCAAATACATATCTGGGTGACATTTCCTAAAACCACTTTGGGTTTTTAAATTGGGAAAAACAGAGTTAAGTTGAGCATGGCCTTAATTTTTCTGTTTAAAGGTCAGAGGGAAAATGTTATTAGGAAGAACTCAGAAGGGTCATTCATCTTCTGTATATTGCAGCAGGATAAAAAATACTTGAAAATCTCTGGACACAGCTTTAGGAGTTCCAGAGCATATTGGCAGTTGGGATAATAACAATCATAGTCTGTGATTGATGGCACATTAGGGAAAGACTTGATTGGGAATTGATGGGCCCCCACTAGTTGGTGTTATTTTTTGTGCCATATCTGGACCAGTCTCTGGGAGTCAATTTGGCAGCTGGTTTGTGAGGTGGGAGAGTAAAATGCAGCCTCAGCTTTTTTAACTCTTTGGAATTGACATGTGATCTGGGTTTGGTTTTTTTTGTTTGTTTGTTTTTGTTTCTTCATGGGTGGTTTTGGTTTGTTTTTTTAATCATGTTAGGGATTACAGACTTTGTGATTGTAGTATCCTGAAAATGTTTGGGAAAGGATTTATTTTTCCTTTTCTTTTTTTTCTCCTTGTTTGGATCAGCTAGTACAAAAAATCAAAATAATTATCATCGAATCCCTGAGTAAATAGAAATTCTTTATATTCAGGTGTGTTCAATAGTGTTTTTAGGCCTGGGAATGTTCCTCATTCACTTCTGTATTTATTGCAGGCTGTGTAGATTGTCAGAAGGTGCACAAGTGTTTTGCAAAGATATGGAGAGAGTATGACATGCAGCCAGTTCCTGAATTATGAACTGGGGTTTTACAGAAACACACAACACAGTTTAAAAAGATCCAAAGGGAAAACTTCATTAGGCAGAACTCATGTACTCCTTTTGGACTCTGAGCAGTGCAATTGCCACAGAGTGATACAGCATATTTAAGAAAAAGGAGACTTTAATTAGAACATTACTTTTATCTCTCCTTTTGGAAAGAGGCACAGCTCGTGCCATGATGTTAAAACTACTGTACTTTTTAAAGAAGCAGGGTTTTAATTGCAGGTCTCAACCCGAATGCATGTACTGCTGCTTAGCTTGTCACATGCTGCAAGTATATAGCCTGTGGGAGTGGAACAGCAGGACTGGCATTGATTCCAAAGCTTCTCTGCATTAGAGTTATAAACTTTGTAGGGCCCTTTGGGTAGTTGCCTATCACGTTTGACATCTCGTCTCTTAGCAGTACAAACAGAAGTCAAGGGATGAGGGAGCTGTAACAGATCACTTTGTGCCAGGTTACTGCCTGCTTGGTCTTTTAGATGCTCTTCTTTTTTTCGTGCAGAACATTTTATAGCAGAATGCAAATATCACATGGCATTTCAGATGTGTATGCAGAGATTTGTATTCCAGCTGTGGAAGTGGTAGGTCAGAGACTGCTGTTTACAGCAGTGCTTGAATAAACGGAAAGACTTTTTTTCAGAACTCATCCAACAAAACGTAACTCTGTGGTACTGCCATCCCTTGAAGCGAGGAATCAGCCCTAATCCTTTCAGACCAAACTGACAGCAATTTACAAAATGCAGCCCTGTTAGTGTGATGTTTGCAAAGTTTTCTTCTTTTCATCTGCTCAGTAAGCTTTAGATTTTCATTTTTCTGTAACTTGAATTTGATTCTGGGGCTTCAACTTACATCAGTCACAGAAATTCAAACTCTGTGTCTTTAATCCCCTTTTGATGACTTTTTTTGCAGGTCAACCACCTGGAGCAGCAGTGGTGTGGCCAGCAGGAGCAGGGCAGTGACCGTCCCCCTGTAGTCGGCACTGCTGAGGCCACCCCTCCAATGCTGTGCTCAGTTCTGGGCCCCTCACTGCAAGAAAGACATTGAGGGGCTGGAGCGTGTCCAGAGAAGGGCAACGGAGCTGGGGAAGGGTCTGGAGCACAAATCCTGTGAGGAGCAGCTGAGGGAGCTGGGGGTGTTCAGCCTGGAGAAAAGGAGGCTCAGGGGGACCTCATCACTCTCTACAGCTGCCTGAAAGGAGGGGGCAGCCAGGTGGGGTCAGTGTCTTCTTCTGGGCAACAAAATGAGAGGAAATGACCTGAAGTTGTTCCAGGAGAGGTTTAGGCTGGATATCAGGAAAAGTTTCTTCATGGAAAATGTTGTCAAGAACTGGAATAGGCTGCCGAAGGAAGAGCGGAGTCACATCCCTGGAGGTATTTGAAAGATGTGTAGATTTTGCACCTGGTAGTATCAGATTTAAGGTTGGACTCAATGATCTTAGAGGTGTTTTCCAATCTAAATCAGTCTATGATTCTATGATCACTCGAAAATGTGATAGGAACCAGTCCCTTTTCTCAGATAGACGAGATTAATGAGGCAGTGTTAATTAGCTATGGTCCACATTCGGCAGCACTCTGTGAATGCTGTCTTTTCTGTACACACAGAAACAGCAGAATACAGCCCTGCCTTGAGGGCAATTTTTGAAGCCCAGTATGGAGATTTAACCACACAGTTACAGTTCAAGCCAGTAACAATTGCACCTCTAAGCATTCAAACCCTGCTCACTGCTCTGAAAAAACCCATCTAGACACATCTGACTCTGAAGTGAATAACAGCAGAAATGTTTGGCACTTCTGAAGCAGTTAACATCTGCTCATATATTAGTAATTAACAGAGCAATATTAAGCTTTGGAGAATTCTTATCTTTCATCAAATATAAAAGACAAAAGGAGATAGCATTACTGACACAAGACTTGCTCAGGCTGCACACCAGTGCTCACTTAACTGCATTTTGAAGCCTCCCATTGACTTACTCCATCTGGCTAAGGGCCCAAGTGTGACTTTCCACATTAGTCACATTCTGTCTGGTTTTAGATAAGATTCAGCTTCTCTTGACCCCTTCTAAATGACATAGTGGAAGCAGGATTACAGCTGTTCCACCTCACACCAAAACTTGCATGTGTTGGCTTTGCATATGTGTGTTTGACTCAACTGTTCAGAATTAGTTAGAAATGATGGGACTTCAGCTAACAGTCACTGTAAGGTAAATGTCATGAACTTATTTAGCAGTGGTGCAGCTCTTCCACTGCTAATTATTTTTATCTAACACTTCTGTAAGAAAGGGACAGTGTATTGTCACCATCTCACTGACATTGAGCTGAGGTACATGAGATGAATTCCAGCTCCAGCTTCAAACACATGCATTCAGATATTGCCACGTCTGGGGGGTATCTCCTGCTACAGTTGATGGAGATCTTGTTCATCAACCCCATAGAGCCTGGATAGGAATTACCTTCATGCTAAAGTAGATGACTGTTGGCTCTTCAATGAATCATGGAATGTTTGAGGTTGAATGGACCTCCAAAGGTCATCTAGTCCAATCCCCCCTGCTCAAGCAGGGACACCTAAAGCTGGTTGCCCAAGATCATGTCAGCTAGCTTTTGTGTGTCCTCAAGACTCCACAATCTTCCTGGACAGTCTGTGCTGGTGCTTGCTCGCCCTCGCAGTAAAAATCTGTTTCCCTACTCATGAATAAGGTCCTGTGTGCAAATGGGAATCACTCATGAAGTGACCCACTCATGAAGTGTAACAAAACACTTCAGCCACACCTTCTGCTGCTTAGCACAGCATGATGCAGCAACAGAAGTTTGTGAGTAGAGGACAATTGTTATTCTGGGCCAGCTCTGGAGGTTTGCTTTAGGAATTACCTTGATCAAGGACCAGTAAATCAAGGACCTCTACATCATATGCTCTTGGGCAGGGCAGATAAAGCTATAGAACTGTTTTGTCAGTGCCAATATTCGAACTCACTTCTCTGAAAGACCACTTTTCTTACTGCTGTAGTCAGTGAACTATTCGTCCTCTTTATTCAACTAGAAATGAAATGCAAAAGAAGAGCAGAAATGTCTGTACATGTTCATTCTGTAATCCCAAAGTTATGTCACTTGATGGGTGACAGAGAATAAAACATTCATAAGGCACAGAGGCCTAACTTGTGCAATTGGTATCAAATTGTTCAATAAAATACACACAGATAGAGAAGACTGCAAATACCACTGTATTGACATAACATGCCCACTGGGCCCTGTGATTGAAATGGCAACCAAGCTATAGAGAGCATACCTGCCCAGAGTTTAGAGAGAGAAATGAACAGAGAGACAACCATGAGCAGCTAATACTCAATAAAGACAAATGTTAGAGAGGCTATTTAGATAAGAGCAAAGGAAAAAGTGAAAAGAAAAAAATCTTTCCTGAGAGATGTCTTTATTACATTAGATCTAGAAGGGCACTTTATGATCATTAAGAAATCTCTTCTTTTCAGGTAAGCAAGGAAATGTAGAAATAAGAAATAGATATCTGAATCTTCCTGCAAAAGAGATTAAGGCAGTTTTCAAAAAAAATCCAACCACCCCAGAATTCTGAAATTAGGCTGGATATGGAAATATGAGAAAATTAAAAGAACATACATTTGCCTCAGTGGTTTTCAGTCCTGCATCTAGGCGCCAACATAATTTAGAATCACAGAATCGTTAACTTTGGAAATCACCTTTAAGATCATCAAGTCCATTCATCAATCGAGCACCACCACCATAAAACCTTGGCCTCAAGTGCTATATATACACATTTTTTTGAACACCTCCAGGGATGGAGACTCTACCAGTTCCCTGGGATGTTTGTAACAATGCTTCACAAGCCTTTCCATGAAAAAAAACTCCAATATCTATTCTAAACCTACCCTGGTGTACCTTGAGGCCATTTCCTCTTGGCCTGTCAAATTTGATGTGCTAAAATAGAGAGGATAAACAGCCAAATTATCTCTGTCTCAACTGGACTCATAAATTTATCAGCGACAGGTGTTGCTGAAAAACCAGTTGGCAAACCTGTCCTCTGTTTTGTTTCCTCTTTTTGAGAGTGCACAGTAAAGCACCTGGACATTTATCTAAATTTAAAAAAAAAAAAAAACAAGGAAAAAAAAAGTTTATCTATTTTTGTACTGCTGCTCGATACACTTGAACCTAAATTGTGTTGCTACCTAAATCCAGCTAAGAAGCTGGAATTTCTGTGCTAGGTTCCAGTTATAAGCAAATCACATACTGTAAACATGCTTCTGTGCAGTGTGTTGGAGGATTTGCAAAGAGATGTTTTTTCCATTTTTTTTTTTCTGTGCTGGTGCACAGAGTGAGCGAGCTCAGAAAAACCATGCTCAGTTATTTTTATGCTTACTCTGTGATATTTCTATGGAGCAGCAATTTACAGGGGTAACGAGCTGTGGCTCTTGCACTGGTATTTTGGCTGTTTATTTACTGATGATAATGTTTAGCTAGTTTTTATTTCTGCAGTACTGGACCCTACAGCTGCAAGGATCCAGAGAGTAATTTGTATGCAGCTCATGGTTCTTTTTCTGGGTCATAGTACTTTATGGCATCTTGGTCTTTGAACAGCCCAGGCAGCAGTGAAAATGCTACATAAGATCTTCTGCTTCTATGGAGCCACCTCTATTTTTTCTGTACAGATGGACTGCTGAAGTTAATGCTGAGGTTAAGTGACTACAGATGCTTTGGGCCATCACAGGGCCCCATTGGTTTAATTTATTGGGAAGCTGAGTGAACCTCTGGCCCGTAACAGTAATATCTGTCTAGCAAGAGGCAAATGCATGACATTGTACTACATCTGATGGTCAGTGCATGACATCTATTCCAACTCTCTCCTTTCACGCCGCAGAACCAGGCAGTTCTCCCTCAACTTATCCCAGAGTTGCAGTCTTACGTATGTCAACCTATGATTACCTCACTAGGTCAAACTTACATTCAGATGTGCAATTCTTTTTTATCACAGGCAACAGTAGTAGTTATGTGACCAAATAGCATCCTTAAAGCCTTGTATTTGTTGTTTAGGACAAATGTATTTTCAGAAAAGAGAATCTTCAGGAAGAGAAAGCACTCTGAATGCATATCTCATCCCTTCCTGATTACTCCTGTTCCTTGTATTGTGGAAAGTTCATTTTGCTCAATCCTGAATGTCTGTCCAACTCACCACGATCTCTGCTAGCTTTTGCACTTCTACACTTTTTTGATGTGCAGTTCCTGTCTTGACCAGAAGGAAGGTTGAAGATCTGTGGGTGATGACAGAAATGTGTGGTCTGGCCAAGTCTCACAGCTAAAAGATATGAAACTATTTTTATATGGCACATAAACAGAATGTATTACCGCATTAATGGAACATATTAATTGCCATGTAAAATGTTATTTCTCTGACACCAAAGAGCCTCTCCCTCTCCTCCCCTCTTTTGCCCCAGCCAGACTTTCAGACCCAAGCACATGCTGCTGCTGCTGCCTCCACTTCTCCTGCCCCAGCAGGGCTGGGGAGACGCCACTGGACTGGAGACTTCTCTTGCCATCTTGGTGTGGCAGTGGGGGGTGCCACATACAGCAAAAGAAATGGGGTGAAATTCTCTGGTGCTGAAATGAGTGGGAGTGAGAAGGCCCTTAGGTGGCCCTTGTGAAGTGTAGTAGGGAACATCACAGTAATGGACGCTTGCAGAATATGTCAGGGTGCCTGAATGCTTCCAATTTTGCCTAAAATGAAGACTTCAACCATATGTTCTGCAACACGACACTGGCTGTTGTTTAAGTTTGTTTGCCATTAGGTTTCTAATTATTTTTTCTTCCCTTTTTTGTTTTTGTCATTTGCAGCAGGTACTTGGTCTTTTATGACACTATTGCACATGTGCTTGAGTGTTCTGGCTTGTTCAGAGGCTTTTTCTGCACTTGCTTATTCTGTGATTTTTCTTTACAGAGCTGCAAGTTCACATTAACATCAGTGAGTATCCTGAAATATTTGCATTTTGTGATTTAAACCTGAATGAACAGATCCTTTTACTGATGTGCTCAGAGACACCGGTGAGGGGTGTGGTATAGCAATCTGGGTGATGAAGATTTGTTATGACATTCTTCCTAAATTATTGAGTCTCTCTTGCTCTATGCTAATTAGATCTCTCTGTTTGGTGATAAAACCAGACCTGGCAGAAAATGGGAACTTAATTGATTTCATGAAACATTTAGGCAATAGTTACCTGGATTTACAATGCAGAAGACTTACAATCTCCTTTATTTTTAAGCAGTTGTAAAATTAGTCAATAAATGAACGATAAATGCAATATATTTGGATTTAAATAATTTTATGCAGTATGTTCTGGATTTTTGCAGTTAAAAAGTAGTTTGGGTTAACTTTATTAGGAAGATAACGGCATAATATGAAAATTAAAATGTGTGCTCTAATGAATCAAAATGGATTAAATAATTGAGAAGTTTGTATGGGATTTTATTTGATCCAATTTCACTGAATAATTTTCTTAATGATCTTAAAGTGAGCTGCGTGATAATGAAAGTAGCAATGTTATTGAGACCAGAGAATAAATGGAGATAATAAATGCTACAAAGGAATCTAGACCTACTAGAAATTTGAGCAGAGAATAACAATCTGAAATAAAACATCAGAGAAGCTAAGTAGTAAATACAAAGTCCAGGGACCTGCAAAAGCAGAAACTCTGTATAAATTGGAGAGAATTCAGAAAAGAAGGAGAAAATATATTTCATTGCTGCAGATATGGGTGCAGAGAAAAGATTAAAAGGGCAATTCACCCGCCCTACTTTGTGATGGGAAGGTCCAGGGTCGAGGCTGTTGTATTCTTATGTGTTGGTTCATGTGAAATTTGTGTCACAGTTCGGAAACCAACTTTAGCAGGATAACGTGGGAGCTGTGACTCTTGCCTGCTGACACATTTCTGCAAACAGGTTCTGCTCAAATGCTCCAGAGGCACCGCACTTCGGTACAAGCCTTGAGTGCAAGGCGTCTTGGGAGGCAGAGCAGGCATTTGTCTGTGAAGGTTTGAAAGGTATGAGCTGAAAGGATCAAATGCACCACTAGCAAGACCGAATTCCAGCCTGTCAGATTCAGCTCAGTAGTTTCAAGAGCACTGTAAGGAGCAAATGAAAAAGAGATCCAAACTAAAACGTCAAATTCAAATGCTCCACATCTGTTTGGATTCATGTGTAGACTATATGCTCACTTTCTCTGTAAAGAAAGAAGATACATGCTGGTTGTGAACACCTCACAAGTGGTGGCAAAAACTTCTTCTTGATTTTTGCCCATGTTATAATCCCAGGATCTCTTTAACTGAACAGTGTTGGGCTTTATCCTCTTTTTTCTGCACTGTCTTCACAAGTGCAGTTCTCTTCCACTCCTCCAGTTGGCCAAGGTCATCTCAGCAGGAAGGCAAACCCACTCTTCAGAGGAATATGGATGAGCACACTAACAATGTGCCACTGTGGGGACCTGGACCACAAAGGAGCATTAGCAGAGGAGAAGCTCTTTTTCTACTCTGTCAGAATGTCATCGCATGGTTTTTGACTTTGATTTCCAAATCAATAGTAGGATGTTTCTGACATTACTTCAGTCAAGATATGGTGATAAACCGGTATTGTCTGCATTTCCTTTTACCCATCACTTTGCAGGCATGCTACCATGTCTGCATAATCTCCATGTGCTCAAGTTCAGCTCCAGAAGGTACAAGGTGGGGACAGTCTCAGAGCTGTTCCAGGTTCCCACCAGTGCAGTGGAGATGTCTGCTTTGCACAAAAATGCAAGGATTTACATTTTTCCTTAAAACCTTTTCTTTATATAGAAGTGAAAAGGTAATTGCAACACGATTCACAGTAGCAGTTAGCCACCTTATCTTGTGTGAGGAAAAAGGAGTGGAAATAAGGAATAGTTGTCAGATTTTCAGTCCCTGGCCTGGTACTCAGGTGTAGCAGGTAATGTGTGACCCTGTGTGAGACCTTTCAGTGCCTGCTGTGGGCTCGAAGCACAACACCAGAGTGGAGAGCTTCATCTTTCTATGTAGCAAGGGCTGCCTTTAGTAGCTGCTGGTCACCTGTGGTCCGAGCATGGGCAGCAAATGTCCCCACTGTCCTGAGGCAGAGCCAGGACCTGGCTGCACTGGCTGGTGCACGGATGCAACTGCACATCACTCTTTTGAACCCAGATGCCAGTGTCTATTTTAGGCACTATAATGAGTGGATCAAATCTTTATTTCCGTGTCTCTGACAAATCAAGGTGATATTCTTGCTTCCTTCTAGGCTGAGGGCTGTCCTCTGCTGCTTCCCAGAGTGAGGCCCTGTACTTAATAGGAATAGTATATATAATAGTAATAAAAAGTGTAATAAAAAAACTTTCAGCATGCCCTACACAAAAGACCTTTTTACATTATTTTATTTCATCTTGGGAGAGCGATGTCTCCCAGAGATTGACTGTGCCCTCATGCCCTGCTGTCATTGCACATAAATCTAATTAAATTAAAGGTTCAGATTAACCAACACAAAGGTCTCATCTGTAGGGCTCAGTCCCACGCTTCCTGTTGTATCTCATTCCATCAATTTATTCCGTGTCATGTCTCATTACTCTGCATCACTCACTACACCCTGAACAATGAGACCCAAGTCGCTCCTGCGGTGCCCTGGCACTGCCACGGCAAGCAGCACTTGAGGGCATCAGCAGCTCACTCTCAGGACTGGAATGGCACCTCTGCAAAAAATTAACGTCAGGACTGTTTGCTGGGATTACACAACAGAATTTGCTAATGCACCTTTCTTGGAAGACATATATTACAGAACAGAACTGGAAGTGTGAGAACATTGCCTAATGCTTTTTTTTTTCTCTATAATAAGCTGACTGAGCTAAAATTTAACTACCCCGGAAAATGCACTGCACATTCACTTTTTGTTTTATCTTCTCTGAAAATTGCCATTTTAGGGAATGGACATTGGCTATGCATGCTTTTTCACTTAAAATAATTACTGGTTATTTTCAAATAGCAATTCCTGCTATTTTTGAGCTGGACTGAGAGGATGATAAATGCAGGATGGTTCCTGCTCTTTCACCAGCTAACATGATTGTCCCATCACATTACCTGTAATTTTTTTGTTCCATTTTTTACTCACTAGACCATTGTGCTGCCAGTTGTAGGCCAGTCTGAATCTTCCATTCCTTAAGCAGACTTCCAGTTCTTTCAGTGGCAGTATTTCAGTATCTCTTGTACACGAGGTTTATGCATGCAGAATTCTGCAACTCGATAACCTGAATATTTCAGTTCTTCTCATTGCCTGTGCTTTAAGAATTCCTTTAAGGATGTCAGATGAGATGTATCTCATAAGAAAGTTCTATAATACTTCTTTGTACCTTGAGGGAGGGAGGCTGGGCATTATATTCTTAGGTATATACATATGGATTTCTATCCAAAACCAGATTAGAATGATCCTGTGCAAAAGCAAGTTGTGAAGAAAGCTGATAAGCTGCATTCCTGCAATCAAATCAGTTATTTAATCAATCAATCAATATTAATTTAAACTTAAATGAGTTGAAAATATTATATTACTGTTGAAACTACAAGAAAATAGCCCACACCAAACAATGACATACGAACAGAATGCCATAGGGCATATGAAGAAAAACTTTGCTCAGCTCCATTGAGATGTCTGCTGCAGCACTGTGTCCTATTTCAAGTACCATTCTACAAGTTCAGAGCAGCTGTAAAGAAGTAATGGGAGTGTAATAAAATGCTTGAAATCTAAACCCATGAATTCTGAGGGAAGGCTGAAAGAACTGTGTTGGACATAAGGAATTAGAGAAGTTACTGAAGTGAGACCAAATAACCTTCAAATATGTAAATCAGAACTGCACTGAAGGCAGTCAAATGCAATCCGTATCCATTGCAAAGACGAAGTAATTACCTGAAACTCCAACAAAGGACATTTGACTGAAAGTTAGACTACATTTGCTACCCATGTGGCTGGCTGCACTCTGGAGAAGGCTGCTGGGGGGCCTGGGCTTCTTCATCACTGGAGGTTTTCAGGAACAGACAAGCATATGCCAGGCTGGCAGAGAGAGAGCCAAATCTGCTTAGTGCAGGATTGCCCAGTGATGAGCTGGATGACCTCTAAACCTCTTCCAGTCTGATTTATTTCAGTCCCAAGGAAAATTCTGAAAATTAGACGGCTGTCTAATAAGGACGGCAGCAAAAACCATTCCTCTGTGATTTGCCTGGGATGCTTTTGCTGCAAAAGTGAGCAACTTTTACTTTCAGGTTTGTACTTTTGTATTCTTATGGGTGAGAGAGAAAGTGGTCACAGATGGAGGATGGACTACAGTTTACTCCATTGTGCAGTCTCTTAGTTGCCTTGTCTAGCTAACACTGTAAAAATGTCAATTCAGGTTTCAGCTCTGTCATTTCAATGAGAAATTAAACTTGCTTCTGCCAGCTGCATCCCTTCCTTTAACTGATAAAACACCACTACACTGTTCATCATTTTTGTTTGCTGGCCAGCCCAATGAAGCTCATTGAAATTCTCTGTCGTGGTTATTTTGTGAGAAATGCTATGGAATTGCAAATCATTGTTGCTGGTTAATCAAATACCTTCCAGCAAGTAACAATATCTTTTGGCTATCAAATGTCTCTTTGGTTGTCTCATCTTATTTCTAGTTAAAAAAAAAAAAAAGAAGAAAAAAAAAAAAAGGAAGAGTTTTTTACAGTTCTTTTTCCTTTTGCTGACTTTTTAGTACTATCTTCTGTTTGCCAGATGCTGAAGCCGAATAAATTATTTACTGGGAATATAAAATCTGACGAATGTGCCAGCTCCTATTTGAAAATAGTTTAGAATCAGCAGGGATTTCTGCAAATGTGGTTGGTATTTATAAGTGGTTTGTAGTCTGGAGGAACCTGCTGATGTCTGGTAAACCTCAGCAATTCATTTTCATATGGTGTAACTGAGCTGTTGTGCCACTGTGTTTCTATTGCCTGACTAGAGAACTGGAAGTTTTTAAATGGGTAAATGGTGAAAAACAAGTGAAGAGTAATAGCCTTGTGTGCTGAAGAACCTTTTGTCATGAAGGGAAACACAACAGCTTTCATCTTGTAAGCAAAATCCCATTGGTGTGCACATCTGTAGACATCCATAAACATTCATCCTGTAGCAGCTGTTTTGCATCCATGTGCCAGCTGCCCTTATTGGGAGCCAGAGGCAGCAGAGCAGGGCCCATCCAGCCCCTTCAAATTGCCTCCTACACCTCTTGGCTTTGGAGGGGCTGATAAAGCTGAGATGCATATGGCAGGCTTAGAGCATGTTAGCCCCTCTCCAACCATGGGTGACTGTACCAGGGCTATCAGGGCTGCTTCAGAGCCTACAAAAAGTGTGTGTTGGTTCACAGCCACACAGAGTAATTTCCCTCAGTTTGCTCAAAACATCTGCGTGGGCTCAGCGGATGTCATGGATGCCCATCCCTGGGAGTGCTCAAGGCCAGAGTGGAGGGAGATGTGAGCAGTGTGGTCTAGTGGAAGGTGTCCCCTGTACCTGGGAGGGAAGCTGTAAATAGCTGATCTTTAAGGTCCCTTCCAGCCAGTGCCTGTAGCGATGGGAAATGCCGTGACTGGACTACTGAAGCGTGCTTTGGGTGTCTGGGGGACTGTAGGGTGTGCATCCTACAGCATGTCTTGGCAACTCACAAGCTCAGAGCTTGCTTGAGTGATCCTTGCCAGCTCCTGCAACAAAGCAGCCAGCAAAACTTTGATCAGCACTTGCTAGTCAAATTCCATTTACCCACAACTGAGCGCCAGTGCTATTTCAGCTAAACTTTTAGAAATCTTCTTGTGTTATTGGTTACTCTGCATACTGGTGCTGCTCCACTCAGCATCTGTTACATCCTTCTGGCAACTTTGATTCCTCAGCATCTTCTGGTTTCCTAGTGCTTAGATTTTGTCTTTGATTGATATAACCAGAAATGTGGATCTTTTTATAGTGATTTCTAATACAGTCTGCATTTCTCCACTGGTATTTGTAATATTTCTGTTTCAAGCAATCATTGTCTTTTCCCTTTAGGAGATGCAGGATTCTTTGTCTTTGCCACTGTGCAAAAACTTCAAATTTCTAACTGTCTGCACCATTGATTTCCCACAATTCACATCCTCTAGTTGTTATGGAAAAAATGAGGCTTTCAGAATCTTTGTGTATTTTGGTATACTTCAAGATTTTCCAGACTTTCATGAAGGAGGACAGGGTTCCCTTATCTTTTCCTAGTGTCTCTGGGTTATCTTAATTTCTGAAAGAAATATAACTGCTGTTTCTGAATTATTGAATGAAACTATAGCCTTTACCTTTTGTCTATTAATACATTTGCTTACATCTTGTTTTTAATTATTGAGTTAATTAGTTTGCTACATTTGGAAATAGCTTATATGTCTCAGTAAATTTTTGTACTGATTATGCCATTGCCCTCTTTGAAGAAGCAATCAGAGCCAAGAATGACCTGCCATTAGTGAACTGAAGGTCACTTAGGATGTTCTGCCACAGAAAATCAAATCCTTCCCTGGCAAGCTTTACAAGTGTATGAAAACACTGGGAGATTTTTGGTGGATTTTTTTTGTCCTAGGATTGGTGAAATGAGGAGTTGGCCATGTGCTAGCTTACCCTGGCCATCGGAAAGTGCAAGCATCAGCACTGTTTGCCTTCATTTTTAATCTTGGCTGTGTAGAAAGTCCTTGGTTTTTATTTTTGCAAACCTGTCTTTTTTCCCCCATGACCAGAGAGGTATCCCATATGAAACAGCTCCCAGGCACTGTGGCTGCCTTCCACGCCATGGTACTCCATTATGGGCTATCCCAGAACAGTGTCTGGAGCTGTCCCTGTGATGGGATCTGAGGGTTTGAATATTTCAGGCCAAAGAGGACAGGGTCTCTGGTCCCCAGCGCCCCAGTTGTTGAGCTGTTTTCCCATAGGGAATTCCATTGCCTCCGTCTAGTTTGGGTGTGTAGGTTGGGACACCTGATCTCCCGTACATCACTCAGGCTGCAAGGATGGAGTCTTGTCTCTGAAGAGAAATACCACAACTTGTGCTCCGCAATATTCCCCTTTGGTGGATTTTTCCATCCAGAATGTCAGCTGCTGGCTCATGGTAGTCCCTCGGAGTCTCCTCCACCTCCTCAGGCGGTGCTTGAGAGCTCAGGGCTGTGTTTGCCACTCCTGACTGCAGCTGCTTCATATTCCTATCAAACAGGAATGTGGGCAAAGACCTTCTGTGGAAATAGCACTTCTGTGAGTTAACTACAGAGGGTTTGTTTGGTTTTTTTTTTTCATGCATATTAATTAAAATATAGTTTTTTATGTTTGTGTCCATGTTAATCTGTGCATGTTCCGGTTTTATTTTGCATCTACTTCCTACAAACCCAATAGAAAGTGGAGGCAGCTTTCCCCCAGCCATACTGAATTTCAAATGTTTCCATATAATTCATCACTGCTCATCAGAATGATTCAGATTTTTAAAAAAATCTTGATTTATGGCTGTTTTCTGAAGGTGGTCAAGGTGAACTCGAATGGAAGAAAGCATTAAGTCGTGTATTTGACTCTTGGAAATAAAATTGTAGTTATCAAATTGGGAAAGAAATTGCAAATTGCTCTCAGCAGTGACACACTCTCATCATAACAGCCTGCTCTGAGGGAAGCTTCAGGCTTACTGGAACACAGCTCCTCTGGTGAACTGGGCCACCAGGACCCGACACACACAGCAAACCAATGGAAGCAACTGAATGGTACACGACCTTGGTTTCAGGTTTAGGTGCTGTTACATCAACTGATTCCATCCCGAAACAAATGGCTTTGTGATCATGTGCCTCATTCAAGGATCAACACTCACCACTGACAAACCTTGATTTCCATCCCTAACCTTGCCATTTAAGTACTTTGTTAGATTAAAACCCTATTTCTTTTAGGAAAAAGAAGGGAAAAAGCTCACGTTATGACAAGATCATAAGCAAAAAGGGAAAGGTAAGGTGCCATCTGCAGGAATGCTTTGTTTATTAATACTGCCTCTCCTATTTTAATCTGTAAATACAAAATTGGGGCTGCAGTTACTATACTGAGCTTTTGTTTTTCCTTTATTTTTTGATGGAACATGTTGGTGAAAAAAGCAAGCAAACAGCTTAAATCACAGGAGCAGGCAGCTGAATATGAATAAACTGGTTCCTGTGGGTGAATTTGATGGGCTCTAACCAATGCCTTCAGCTTGTCACTATTCCCTGTCTGTAGATACAAGACACAGAGCTGCCATTCCAGGATGATTTCTGTCATTACTAGGGAATTTGATCTATTTTACTTCTGCCAATTAGGATTTTGACTTCCATGTGCGGTCTTCACATATTTCCTAGAAATGATTTCCCACTTTGGCTTGTAACATAATTCTTAACACCTGGGGGAATTGTAGCACTCTGTAAGCTGTTAGACTTACATTTCCCTCTGTAATGTGCGAAACAATAGCCAAGAAAACAGAATCACTGTTTTTTTCTTCATGCTTTTAGTTTCCTAGCTATCCAGGCTTTGCCCAGCTCGGTGCACACAGCTGTATTTAATTTAAATACAATGCAAATGCAGATGCACATAAAAGATCAGCAGAATTAATTATGTTCAGAGTGCTGGGAGAGCCACTGGGAAGCTTCTTGTCAGCATTTCCTACCCACTCTGCTCAGTCTGTAAGCTCTGGATGACATCTGACTCAAGCACTCCTTTAATTTATAGCACTGGCAATTAAATGGCAGTTCTCCAGCCTCTGCCCCAGGGAATAAGGCTACAATAGGCTTTAGAGGTAAAGCTACCATATTGCAGGATGAATTTTGTGTAAAACGCTAATGTTATCATGTTGATGCCCTTCAGCAAATACAGTCATTCCATAAATTAAACATTTTTATGATCTTCTCCTTGACATTCAATAGCATACTTTAATAAGTTAATGTATCTCTGCAAATTTTTTTCTGCTGGCACCTAGCAATCTGGAGTAGTTCTGATTTGCAGGTGTTATTTGCTGTGCTTGTGATGAACTAATAAAATAATTCGATCAAAGTCTGCCAACACATTGGAGGTTTGAATACTTCTTTGATTTCTCTAATATTTTTTTTTAATTGCTGATAAACCAGAGCTGAAACAACATTTGGTTTTAGTGTAGAAAGTGTAGATTAAACACTTGTTTTTTTGGTGCTTTGGTTGCTGCTGTTCTTCATGCATCTGTAGTTTAGCCAGGTCACTGGGGCCAAATCACCCATTACTCTCAAAGCCCTTTAAAATTTAGTGGAGTGAAACACGTAGCAGAACTGTTACATGATTTTATATCTGATAATGGAACAAGAAGGATGTAAGACAGAGGGATATTCCTAGGAGAGTACATCAAGTTCTGCCAAGGTGTTTATCAGTAAGGGAGCCTTGGTTCAAGTTTGTATGTACTTATTTGGGAGGAGGGTTGGAGGTGTGAAAGGAAAGTAGCAGCTGGGACCTTATTCTTCACTGCTTTATTAAGATGAGAGTGTGAGCAAATAGTGGTGTTTGGTGGCAGATGACAAGGTGGAAGGGGAAAAAGCTGCTGCTGCTGCTGCCACATGGTTATGTGCAGGAGAAAAGGGGTTTAGGTTCTCCATGTGAAGCCCACTGCTGCTGTCTGCATCAGGCAGGCTCTGCATATTCCTTCACTGCTTTATTTTAAGCTGTTTCTGCCTCGCAGTCAAAGTGTAACTTATTTTGGATTGCACTGCAGTGGTGGGGTTTATGCTGATTTCTTTTGAAAGATACCAGCTCTAAAATGGGTATTTGTCACTTAACTCATGCAGCTCAGAGACACCTGGCACTGCATGGTTTCTGGGTGTCAACAGCTCGGGTAAGCTGCCTCCAGGGAGCTCTGTCCCCCAGCACCAGTGTGATCTGTAACAGGGAATATCAATGAGATTGAATCATACTTTATAATGACTGAAGGCAAGAACAAGAAGGAAGAGGGTTAAGGATTTTTCCTTTGTGCTTTTCCTGTCCTTTGATCTGGCACATAACTGATAGAAGGTTCTTGACAGAGTCTGAGGGGCTACTACTTAAGACTTTGGGCTCCTGCAGCAGCCTGGATATGTTTGCAGCTGGATATGTTTGCAGCTGGAACTGGGGCATGTGTGGTCTGGCTGACAATTTTGGCATCTTTCCATTTTCCATTTCCATTTCCATTTAATTCCCACACACTTTACCTTGATCACACCACACATTTCCTGTTCAAATTATGATGCATTGAACATCTCTTGTGCCAGCCCTGGGCCACACCTGCATAAAACTACTGCTGTGGAAGGGGGCCAATGCCTTTAATAAAGATTTCCTATTCTAGGGGTCTGAAGAGAAGTTTGCTTCACATTGAGGTCCAGCCTTCCCTGCTAGATTTAAGCAGAAATAGCTCCTCTTTGAGCTATGCAAATGGGCCAAATTATCTTTCTGAGGATTTATCAATTTCTATTTTAACTATTGATTTTTGCAATCAAATCTCATATGTTGCCTTCTGCCCAGTCAGCACTACACCACAATTAAGTCTTTTATGAAAATTCGTTGTTGAAATGCCAAAAAAAAGAATTACATAGTTTTTTTAATCTGAAGTCAAGCATTTTTGCGATGTAACCATCCTGGTCAAATTAATTCTTCCTGCTGGAAACAGCAGGAATGGGTGCCACCATTTTGAGTCTATTTCAATTTGCTTTAATTTGGTGTATAATTATTTTTCTACAACTAATCAACCCCCATACCATAATTGCAATTATCAAATAATGGAAAGACTCTTAAGAAATTTTGTAAAGCAAGATCTTGTTAAGATTTTGTTAAAGAAAAATCTGCGAACTATTTCAATTTATTTTCATTTCACCCCAGAGGATTATTTTTCCCCACCATCCTAAGTCAAAGGGCAAAATGCACAAAGGCAACTGGCAAAGATAAATATCTTCAGGGTGATTCATAACATCCAGAGGAAGGCATATACTTGTCTAATTCAAAATATTCCCCAGTGTCTTTTTGTTCTGGAGTAAGTGCAGGCTTGTAAACTGTGACTGCATCTGGCACAGTGTAAGGAGGGGAAACTTGCTGCTTTATCAGCAGTGCACAGAGGAGGTGCACAAGCCAGAGGGAAATAGACACCTGAGACCAATTTCAGATAATGTGAGGAGATGCAAATGTAAGCCATCTCCATGGGGACATTAAATCTGATGGACAGTGTGATGCTCTCATACCTTGGACCATTGCTTTCATGTCCAGACAGAATCCAGCACAGACCTGTCTTTAATGGCTTGACTGAGAAAACATTGACAGTGAGAACCTAAAGAGGTGGTGCTCAGCATTCCAGGTGATGCAGTAAGGTCCCACACAGACAACCAGGAATGCTGACACTCTCTGGCCTGCTGTGGCAAAGGGGCTCAGATTAAAGGCCCTGCATCCTTCACACTTGCTTTGTGACCAGTTGTCATATTTCTACCTACACGACAGCAGAGCTTCTGGGCAGTCCTGTCACACCAGGAACTTCCCAGAGATGTGTGTGACCAAGAGGGAATGGGACAGGTGCAGATGAGATAAGGGATAAGACAGCAAAGGATCAGCAGGGCATTTCCATGTACCCACAGAAGTGCTGCATAAAAGAGCTGATAACTTATTTTTGGCCTCAGACTGGGTATCATGTGGCTAGAGCTTCTACACAGCTTTGGTGTGAGGTTGAAGAGTGTATCAACCGATCCTCTTACAAAATGAACCCAACTGACTGAATAGGAGGATGTTAAAACATTTGGCCTGCTGCAGTCGAAATATAAGAAAGGCCCAGTAAAGAAAAAGTCAGGTGATATGAAGTGTGATAATGCTGGTGTTTTCTGCGTGATAATACTAACAGTCTAGATCATAATCCTGCCAGCACCATCTCTATTTGAAGTGGAATATTTAAGATATAAATAGAGAAAATTCTTGTCCCTACGATTTGTGTCACAGCCAGCAACTCAGCTCAGAACTTCTGCCTCCATGGCTTGATCACCCTGCAATAAATTTGTTAAAAGCTAGATCCCGGTCTGCATTTTTTGCTGCTACAAAATGACATTATTTTCCCTATTTCCCCATGGATGCTGTACTTCCAAACATATCCCAACAAAAGAGCAATTAACATCAGCATAGACTGACTAACACATGCCAAAAATTGCCAGAAGGATAACCTGAATCCAAATGGGTAGGTAATAAAACCGTCACCATGGTAATCCTAGACTCAAACAAGAGTTTTCTTATTCACAGTCATGAAGACTAGAAGGACAGTCTTAAAAACCACATCATCCACATGGCAGAACAGAAAGAGAAAAGAGCAGTTAAATGAAGTTCTGCCTGTGGAGCAGCAAAGCCATTTATCCATAACAATCTCAGTGCCTGCAAGATGCAAATGCAGGATTTGTGATGGTGTGAAATAATAACCAACAAGATGGGAGTGAAGGCAGAGTCTGGAAAAGACAAATCCTGCCAGGCTGTGACTATGAAGTGGAACTAGGGAAAAAGATGAATGGGAGGAAAGAAAATCATCTGTGAAGCCAGCAGCAAACAATGGCCACAAAAAGCTGCAAATGCTGGAAATGAACACCAATGCAATTACTGAAGTAAATTAAGTGACAGTGTCAATGGACTGAGAGCTTTCCCAGAGAGGGGATGGGAAGAAAAATCTTAGAAATAAGATAGAACTTTTATCTTGAATGTTTTCAAGTGCAAGGTTTGGGTGTTTCTTCAGAGCTTTGCATCTGGATCTGTCTGGATTTGGCCCCTTCCCTGGGCACTGGCCAGCATTGCTGCTCAGTGAAGTGGTGATGCATTTGGGCTGGGGAACTGCACAGATGTTTCACATTTCTATCAACCCTCTTTGTAGTGCAATTAAATGCAAATGTGAAAATGCAAGAGGTGCTCCTAAACAGCACAGCCTTGTGGCAGCGTGGTGCCCCAGTGGCTACCTTCAGGTGCTGGAGATGAGGGAGAATCCAGGGATTTTGCCTGGCTAGCAGGCCCCTGGGCCCCATAAAGCTCTCCTAGTCATCATACCTATCTAAGCACCCTCACACAATGCCAGTTCCCTGGGGTTTCAGCACCAATTGTAACATCATAAAAACATTTATTACCAAAATGTGCTTCATACTTTGGGTGGATGTCTACTAAGGGAATTTGTTTTCTTGCTTTAAACTGTTTAGTCCCCCATCAAGGTGAGTACATTAGACCTCCCTAGCCCAGGCCATGGCTCAGCTTGCTGTGTCCCCTGGGATGTGTGATGGGGATGCCTGCCAGCTGAGTGGCGGGGAGAAGGATCCCACTGGCTGTCAGCCATGCCCCACCTCTGGAACATGACACAGTCCCCTTGACTGATTATATAGAATGAGTATCCAGGGAGGGTGCAGCCTCTATCTGTGCTCTGCTCACACCTTGTGACCACCTCTTTTGCTTTGGGACACATGCCTTTTCCCTGCATTCAAACCTTTTTCTCTTCAGGTTTCTGAGGAAAAATTTGGTTCAAAACAGCAGCCCACGTACTGAGGAATTAATCTAATCAAAACCAAGACACAAGTGGTGCACAGACCTAAGCTGTCTCCCTATTAGGCTCCTGGTGTTTACAGTTTGGTTTGACCTATGCAATAAATCCTAAGTGGCCTGCGGGTCGCCTACCAGCGGTACCCATGTCCTTGTGTTTCCTGTAGCAAAAGCACTCCCCAGAAGGTCCTGATACTATTAATCTCTCCTCAAGAGAAATTAAATAGTCCTAAAACCTTTCCTTAACTCTAATCCTTTTGTTGTCTTTCTGTCATTCAGTTCACCTTCTGTGTGATTTTTGAATTAGAGCTGACCAGAGCTGAAAGTAGTTTATAATGAAAACATGCTCTACTGGTTTATTTAATGGCATTAGTTTACAAAGACCATAAAGCATATGTCTTATTTTCACTGATGATCAAAACTGCAAAACCAAATTATAAAAAGTCTACCTGAAGCAATCATAACATTTTTTCCCCTTGTGCTGCAGCTAGGCTATTAAGAACCTAGAAATCTGCCCTGTCCTGTATCTCAATTGATTTGAAATATGGTGGAAAACAAGCTTCCAGTATTGCTAATTGTGCGTAGCATTTTAACAGCTGCTGTGTTTCATCATAAATCTATGTGTTTGGGGAAAGAAGCTAAGAGTTGCTGTGTGCAGTGAAATCACAAAAACTCTAGGTTTCTAACATATTGTCAGGGTTAGAGGGGTAAATGTGTCCCAAAAAATTAAAAAAGAAGGTATTGTGGATTTAAAAAGTTAATTTGCAAAGCAGTTTTTCAGTTTTGCTTTCAAGAGGTTGCTGTAAAAACTATAGAGAGGAAGGTCTGCTTCTGCCAGACCTGCTCATCCAAACCAAGCAGCCATCAATCAATGTCAGAGCCAAGGTGGAAATGTGCAAGCCCCATGGCAGTGGCCAGGTAAGGGAAAGGGCTAGAGACAGCCTGGCTGTAGTGGGAGGGAGCATTGGTCCCCAGCTTGGCCAGACTTGAGAGGGTTTCTGCTTTCCTCCTCCAGCCTTGCTGACTAGAGTGGGACGATAGCAGCCTCCCCCTTGCACATCTGCCACACGTGGACAGTGACATTCACCTGCTATGCATATTTTATGGAGACAAAACGCTGATTCCTGTCCTTCCTGAGTCAGTCAGTAGACCTTCCACAATGAGTCCTGAGTAGCCAGTGTGTGTGGTGCAAGCCAGAAAGGAAACCCATAATTCTTCAAGGTTATTTGCTCTTGTTCTGCTACCCCAAGGCAGTACTGCAGAGAATCAGTCCCTTTCCAAACCATGCTGGAGGTTGGAATGTAATTATCACTGCCTTCAGTGCTGAAAAGCTTCTAAAAGCTCTTCCATTTTTGGGAACAATGGTCTGTGAATCTCTCTAGACTGAAGATTAATGCATCTCCTGCATCCCTGTCACTTGCAGTCATCTCTCTCTCCTGGAATGTGTGTGTTTGCCACTGTAAGCACACCAGAACTCCAGGAGCAGGAAGCCCTTACCTGGCACACGCTGCAGAGGCACCTCCAGAATGTGCAAATTCCGGGAGAGGACTTGCTGAAAACTGCTCACTTTGGGGATAAAACTAAGATTTTTTTTCTTAGAAATTCGACTGAGTGACATACATTATCCTTTTCTGAGGAAATCTCAGAGTTAAGTGGGGCTTGAGCTTTGTGGTGGTTGCAAAAGTACAGGTTTTAATGCATAAGAAAACTGATTTTCTTGCTGACTGATTTTTCTCAGAAAAATTCAAGGCAAAACCCATAAAATCCTCAGTATTTTGTGCATCTGATCACATTATCAGACTGCTCATCTGCAAATCTCATTTTGACCAGCTTATATTGTCTTTTTCTGTATCTTGCTGCTGACATTTGTTTCACATGGATTTGTTTGGTCTCTAGTAGCCTTCTTGTGCTGTCCTTCAGAGCTTTTATTTCACAGAATCATAGCATAGCTCGCACTGGAAGGGACCTTAAAGATCACCTAGTTCCAACCCCACTGCCATGGACAGGGACACCTTCCACTAGCTGACACTGCTCAGAGCCTCATCCAACCTGGCCTTGAACACTTCTGGGAACTGGGGCATCCAGAGCTTCTCTGGACAACCTATTCCAGAGCCTCACCACCCTTCACAGAAAAGAATTTCTTCATAATACCTAATCTAAACCTGCCCTCCTTGTCCTGTCACTACATGCCCTTGGAAATAGTCTCTCTCCATCTTTCTTGGAGGCTCTCTTCAGCCACTGGAAGGCCAAATCAAGTCACCCCAAAGCCTTCTCTTCTCCAGGCTGAACAATCCCAATTCTCTTACCCTTTCCTCACAGAAGAGGTGCTGAAATGTTTATTAACACAATCACCTTCTGTCTGAGGAGTTATGCTTTACCCCTAGAGAGAATAAAATTAATAATTTTTTCTTGAAACAGTATTTGTTAATGAAAGCTGTAACCAGGTGTCCCATGTGGGAGGTGTGTTATTTCTGAACAAAATGGCTGCAGCTCTGTGCTTGGGTCAAAAAGCTTGGGAACAGACAGGCACTGAAAGCTTCCCAGCATTCCTGGGCACCAGTCACCCCACAGGTGTCTGACATGTAAATGACAGTATAATTCTGTCCATGATAGGCAGAGGAAATGATAATATTGCTAATTTTCTCTACATGGAGCCAGGTAATTGACTGGATAAAAAAAGAATTGTGCACAGTATAGTAAAGGCAATTTGCTGTGTAACTGATATTTATTTTACAGGGCTCCTCATACATATGAGAGAAACTAGAAAAATTTGTGCTCTGTTATATGTATAAAATTATCTCTTAGGAAGAGGCTCACGAAGTGAAATCTGTCCCAGAATTAAAACAAATGTCTCACATGGGAAAGCTGACCCGCTCATTTTCTTCTGCTCCACCACACTCTGTGATCTGCAGTGTCTTCTCAGGCATTGCTCCCAGGAATGGAAACATGCACAGCAGAGTGGTAAATAAGTGAGATTTTGAATTTTCAAACATGACAACCTACCTTCAGCTGCTTGACCTTGCACAGAGAAAGGAAAATGCGGAGTACAAAACTCAGCATCCCAGAACTGCTTCTTGCCTACTTTTCCACACCCTTCCCCTGTGTGCAAATGAAACACAGTAGTGCTGCAACCAGCAGAAGTCTACAGACACCAGCCAGAGTGATCCTGCTCAAGGCAGTGGACCTTAATCATGAGCTGTCTGTTCCTTAGGTGCAGCTCTCCCTCAGCTGAATTAAGCATTCCACACAAGCACAGGCACAGCACAGTGTCATCACCTAATGCTTGTGCTGGTGTGGGTGGGGTCCTGCTGGCTCTGATGGCCACTGGGAGCAAAGTGATGGCTCTGCAGGCTGTTCCAGCATCCCAAGCTAAGAGGCCCACACAGCTCCTAAATCCAGGTGTTTCCTAGACTCCTAAGTAGCACCTAAACTAATTTTCTCCAATTTTTTTTCCCTTTTGCTTTGCCCACAGTCAACTGCTTTTCCAGGTCACAGACAGCACCAGGAAGCTGTTGGGTTTTTGTGGGGTGCCTTGATCTTAGCCTTGATCTTATCATTTTTCTTAGAAATGTCACTCTGTTGTCACTCTCATAATTTCTGCAGGTATTTTCTTTTGGCAGACATTAACAATTGTTTTATCTCATGCTCCTGTTCCTCCATGTCTTCCTTGAGAAAGGATCTCATACAGGAATTTTCTCCCCCCAAAGAATTGTACCCTTGTAAGAACAAGCAGTGAAGATATCATGGGGCAGAATTTTGCCTGGGATATTCCCAGGAGAGCTGAAGCCTGCTTTGCTTATTACCATGAGATTGCATATGTGCTAATCAAACTCACCTTTTTCATTTTTGTTATTCATGAAACCTTCAAGACTTTCACGTAATCTCTCATCAAGTATTAAAGTTGTTACTTAAAGGAAGTTAAAAGAATGATTAAAGAATAGTTTTAGGAAATGTTATTATAATTAGAATGTCAAATTAACTAAAATCCTTTATGTAAACAGTTATGAAAATGTTTTAAGAGTGTTTAAATAGTTTTAAGAGCCGTAGTATTAGTGTTATCTTATCTCACAAACACACACACACAATATCTTGCAGCAGCACCCTAAAAACCAGCGAGCCATGAGCTAAGGACTTGTCACCAGAGCCTGGAGAAGAGACAACTAATTGCTGCAGAGCACAGAAGCAGGATTGGAGGTGGAGTGAAGCAGACACCCCTATATCCCACACTGAATTTCAAATCCAAGCGCTTTTTTCCTTTGGGCTAGCCACAGAAAGCCTCGGTGCTGAGGTATCAGAGCACTTTCCAACCACTTTTTTTAAGCAGCCAGCACCGACCAAGCTTGGCCCGGGTTGTGCCAGCTGGACAGGCTGAAAAACATCTTCAATCGCTGGGATCCCCAGAACTCATTTTTTATCCGATTTTTTGAGTTTTTTTCAGTTCCAGTATTTTAATTGTTAAATAAACTGTTTTTATCTAGTTTAATACCTGGAATTATCTTTTTTTCATAACAATTTTCCAAAGGAATATATTTAATTTTTACTCGGAGCTTGATTTTCCAGTGCATTGGTCTGTTCCACAGCAGATCTGCTTCTT
The DNA here is from genome assembly GCA_013399225.1 of Rhipidura dahli. NCBI lineage: Eukaryota > Metazoa > Chordata > Aves > Passeriformes > Rhipiduridae > Rhipidura > Rhipidura dahli. The sequence goes on from VXAC01008442.1 coordinate 2,558,721, forward strand.
ACACCAAGTTTGATCTAAATGCTGTGGAAGAAGCCTGTGGAAGCATCTTTTGATCTACTATTTCTCTGATTTCAGTGTAACCTTTTATTCCCATTTTGTGAGTCGTGGTGTCCTTCACATTTTCAAAGTACTGATTCAGATCAAAACTTTGGAATCATCCATAAAGCTTTTGCTCAGTCCTTGGAGAAATGCTGTGATTTTTTTTGGTAATATGAACATAGATCTTGACAGGCAGGTCACCAACCACTTTTTTTCAGAGGTTTATACTTCTGTTTTATTAAGTACACTTACAGTGACAGTTTGGTCTGATGACTTTTTTTCTGAGATGTGATTAAACACAGTTGGTTTTGCATTTGCATTTTACATTTTATGTTTGTTTGCATTTTATGTTGCTCAGCTGTACCTTTCACTCCTCTTTCTTCTGAAAACTGACCTGACTTGAAAATAGCTTCTGGATGGTCATGAATTGCAACTCCTAGCAAATTTGCTATTTGACACAAAACTGTCTCCTCACTCTTCTGAAAATCACTTCTTTGCCTCAGGTCTTGCAAACTATCACTCTATTAATGCCTTGCACTTCCCCGTGTCTCTGCCTGTCTCTCGTTCCAAGACACTGTGTATCACTTACTCCAGTACTTGGTATTTTACACTGGCCACAGGGATGAAAAAGCAGAAGACCTCGTAAGCTAAATAGTTTCCTAATTAACACATTTCACCTAAAACACCCCAGCAACTTTGAGGGGGAGAAAGAAGGAGGAGAAATGAGCTATCCTAGAGAATGCTCTTCCTGTGCTTATCTTGAAGGCACAGTTATGCACCTCTGGAAGGTTGCTCTAACCTCCACCTCCAGCCCTCTGCAGAGGCTGGAAATGTGTCTTGCTGTACTCACACCCCTTTCAGTCACAGCTCCTTCCCTTCCCTTCTATGCTGCGCTTTGCTGTTTCTTTTAAGCCATTTGAGACCAAGTGCTGATGTCCTTTGCTGCTGCTGCTGAAGCACAGCAAGACTTTGAAGCAGTCTCCATGACAATCAGAGCTGTGCAGTCTGGATCCTAATGGGGGTGACACATGACTGTGACTGTGTCCTGCGGAGCAAGGTACGGATCTGCAGCTGCTGGAAGACGTGGGTTAGAAACTGCTGGTTCCTCCCTCCTTTTACCACCAGGCATGGTGCTACAGGGAAACCTCTTTGCTCTGTGCTGCCACAATATCTCCTTTTCTGGAGATGTTCCCCAGGGGTTGATTTTATCTGGTGTGAGGTTTGGAAAGGGATGAGAAACATTAATGGCTGAATGATTATAATGCCTTAGAAAATGGAGCTGAAAGTGCAGTGCATAGAGATCAAAATGAAACACAGTATCTGGCTGTGAGATTTTAAATTATATCAAAAGGGAATTTATTCCTGCTTTTTAACTTCTTGTTACCTGCAGAGCTGAATTCTTAAAACATCAGTTCCTGCCTATTATGGCAGTATGCTGTGTTCTGTCCAGTGTCTTCCTGTAAAATGAAGTTTTAAAATGCAAAAAGGTGTGCTAGTTTTAGGTGCATCAGCCATTCATACAGAACAAAATATTCAAATGCCATGATTTATAAAGTACTGGATGACAGTAGACTGTTCTTTTTTTTTTTTTTTCCCCCTTGGCCTTAAGATGTACAAATAAGGTCAAATGCTGTGGAATGAAAGTGAACATGAATTCCCTCTGATGAGCAGGATGTAACCTGTTTTCTGATTGTCTATGCTGATGTCTTTGCCCATTGTTTAAATATGATAAAACAGCTTTATGCTGATGCTGCTTTAGTTATCATAAAATTTCTTCTTTGGGGAAACTTCAGTCACATAGTTTGATATTCTTTCATTACCAGGTTCTTTGTATCACATTTGAGCCAAGAAACATAATCAAAAGGTATCCTGAATACTGAAATACTAGGTATTTGTATGTGTTTTTAATGGACCATGTACAAACAGCCATATAAAGTTAGTGAAGGTGAGAACTGTATAACATGACATATGGTGAATAAAATTGATGATATTGGAACATAATGAGAGCTATGTGATGCTTACATATCTATTAATATCTGCATCCACATACACCCCCATGTATTCTAAATATATGTACAGTAGCTCTAACTTTCAGCAAGTAAAATGAGAATTTATAATGCAGTAGAACGGAAAGAGTATGAAAATGAAAACAAAGGCAAAGCCACAATAAAACTGAAGCAGTCAGGAGGAACAAAGAAAAAATATACCTATTAAAATTCATTCTATAAGAGGAGGATTGTGGATGTAGGGAGCTATTTCCAGTGAGGAAATGTTTGAGAGAAGATTCTTGGGAGTTTTTTTGCAGCAGAAATCTGTGACCTTTCACATGTACTGTGACCATGAGGGCTGTGTCTTGAGAGAGAGGGAGTAAGATAAGACAATGTTTGGGTATTTTATGATGAACTAAAAGCATTTTCTCCATCTTTCTTAACATGACCTAACAATGTTAGGCCTCACCCTCTAGAAAATTCTCAGTGTCTGCTTTAACCTTGGCTCCATCTAGATGCTTTGGTGATCTTGTCTAGTGTGTTAGCCTTTATGTTTACTGACTTGTGCCAAATACTCCATTGGCTTCCTCTTTATGGACAATTTCTCTTTTATCATAGCACATTCTCTGACAGATTTTAATACCATTCTGAGGTATTTCTTTTCACAGGTCTCCCATTCCTTATTTCATTAGGAACACAATTTTACCTGCAAATTCCACATCTTCTTTCATGCTGGAAATAGGCTTGGGGGGAATCTCAGTTAGGTCTACATGAGAAATATCCAGATAAATCTCTTGAGATCTCAAAATAATACCAATGCAGAAATCAATGTCACTGCTATGTTGCTAGGAGGGAAATAGGTCCTGTGGAAATACGTCCCGATGGGAGTGAGGTCTGAATTCCATGTTATAGCACAGTAGCTCAAACAAAGAATGTGCACATCTGGCTCAGTGCCAAGAGAGTCCTGACTGGGAACAAGGCCAGGGCAATCAGAGCAAGAGCCAGGACACTGAGAACTGAGCCCAAGGTCCAACCAAACAAATAAAGGAAATAAGAAGGCTCAGCACATCGAGTCTGTGACTCTAGCACATCCCTAGCCAAGCCCAGGATGTGTAGCTGTTATGTCTGTTATGCCTATCATGAAATCAGTCCAGAAATAAAAGTCCTCTGGGTCTCTCTTGCAAACCTGTTCTTGCCTGTTTCAGTTCCTGCCTCTACTTCTATTCTTTATTTACTTGCTAATAGCACTTTTTCAAAGTTACTTTCATTTTCTTGGTCACTGCCCAATCTATGCCTTTCTAATTTAATCACTCCTTGGGCACCAGCTCCTCTCAGTGCTCTTATTTGTGCTGTGGTTTTTTTAACTGCCTTGTAGTCTGTGAAAATCTCACTAGAAATGAAGCAGTATTTGCCACACATTTCATCTCAGTCTTGCAGAGAATGATTCTTGCCTGTCTGTGCTGCTGCATCTTTGAATATGCATGCACAAACTACATTGACCTTTTCTACTACCATGTTTCTTAGATGCTTGAAAGTAACTTGCTGGCTTTTATCCTTTTAGTCCTGATGGCATTTCTGCCATCAAAGAACCTTCCTCTAATAGAAATCATCTTCCAAGCTAATTTTCCTTTCTCTGGTGCTTGTCCTTTATGGTATTTTACCAAGGTGATTCTTGTTCTGTTACTTTTGGGCTGTGTTACTAATTACTCTAATCCCCCTGTCCCATGCCTTTGTTTTTCTTGTCTCTTCTCAGTTTAGTATATCACTATGAATTTCATTAATATGCTGTTTACTCCTCTTTCTAGCTAATTCAGAGTATTCTGTAATTCTGTGATTACTGTAAGTATTAAATAAGGCAAAACCAAAGACTGATCCTTAAATATTTACCTGTCCTCCCTATAAAATGGTGTTCTTCTCTTTGTCTATTAGCCTTGTTTTAGTCCTTCATTCCAGACTTCAGACCAAATAAGATATATTTTTTGCACAAGCAGGTTCAGACGAGCTTTTTAAGGATATTTTTGGGAAACATAGGAGGCAATCTTCCATTCTCGTGCTCTCCAGTTTTATGTCAGTGTAGCTGCCTGGCTTTGAGGCAGAGGATGATCAGACCAATTGTGTAAAAAAAATGGCTCAGATCCAAGAGTATTACATTTATTCTGTTCCACTCATCAATTAATTTGGTAATTCCATAAAAAAAGCATTATCTTTGTCAGGCAAGATCTATTCTTTATAAATCCTGCCTCTTACTGCTCATCATTGCATTATTCTCGGCAAATGAAGTGACTATTTCTTAAGAAGACTTTTTCTATTGTTTTTGTCTTTTTTCAGGGTTAGAAGCTAAATTTAAATCATTGTCATTAGTAAGAACTTTCTTCATTCTTTTTTGAATGCTGAGACAGTGCCACATTTGCTTTTCTGTTCTGCATTGGCAGAAGGACAGATAAAGGCACATCTGTGTCCTTTCCCTCTTAGCACCTCCACACACCTGTGGTGTGTGATTCTAGCCACTTGATGGTGCAGGAGATGTGGTGGAATGTGGCCATCACTGCTGCTTCTAAACCTCAAGACTTTGCAAGATAATTTGTGATGAATGTTACAGTAGCCTTCAGAGAACCCAGGAAGTTTGAGTTGTATCATATGTTTATTTTCTTAGGGTTTTTTGTTTCTGTTTCTCATGGCCAATTGCTTTTTGTCAGGAAGTATTAAAGGTCCCCAAAGGATGTGCTACCAGAGTGTGACTGTCTTATGCCTGTGTGCCTGTATCAGAAGATGATCAGGGTATACTTGGCTTAAACACTGCTAGATTTGCCTCATAATTTCTTCCTGACTTATTCTGCAGCAATGTCCAAATTTGAAAGGTACATTAAGCAATGCTTCTGAAAGTACTTCGAGTTTTATTTCCACAAGGGCAATACTACTGACCTTTCAGTTCTTCTGCTGTCCTGTGCATTTGGCCACCACCAAATGTCAGCAAACACAACATCATTTCTGGTGTAAGATATTAGCCAGACATTTAAGAAAGTAAAGTTAGGTTGCCTTGAGGTAGGGAGGTGAAGTTATCTAAGAGGCACAGTTGACTTCCTCGACTGGTTTGAACTTCAGTGCATGAAGAAGTATACCTTTCTCCTCTCCTAAGAGAAATAAATACTAGAAGGCCTGGAGAACAAGTTCATCCAGAACTACATGCTCTAGAATCCTAGTGTGAGATGTTATGGACTCATCTGTGTACTCACCCAAAAAATCAAAGTTTACTTCAGAAAACTAGGTTTTTAGCTAATTCGCTGACTTGCAGCATAAGTAATTTTGACATCTATTTTGTTGCTGTTCTTGCTCCACAGTGCTGAGCAGAGCTTTGCACTGGTGTCCACAGCTGTGCAAGCTGCAGCTGGGAAAGGACAAGGGTTTTGCTGGGTTCTGTGTCTGTGAATATGTCGTGTTTTGGTTTGGGTTCTAGACATGGTGGATGTTCTCTGAAGCATGGCTTCTCATTTAACTTACCATCCAATCAGGAAACCATTGTTGTAGTCCTAAATTATTTAATCTTTCTAATGTTCCACAAAATAAAAACTATAACAGCAAAAAATGCAGTTAGCCACTACTGAGCTCACTGACAATTCCAGGCTGAGAAGCCACATTTAACAGTGGCTTCGTCTTGGATGGAGAAGGGGATGGCTTTACTTCACATTATAAAGTTTGATCATCCCCAAGTGAATTTACATCTTGCTCAGTTGTATCCTCATGCTGGAAAGATGAGGTATACAACCAATGGAAGAAGTCACTGCAATAATATTCTCTAATAATATTAGATTTCAAATAGATTTCAATGGATTTCAAAAATATTAGAAAATATCCCTTTTTTTTGTGTCCATGGTCTTTCAAATTATTTATGTTTATTTCCACTTATGCCTATATGTGTATATATGCATATATACACATTTATACATATATATATATATTTATCTGAATTGAACTGCTCATTAATTAGAATCAATACGTGTTGCCCACCTCGTGTTCATTGTGTCTGTTTCCTTGTTCTGCAGTCAAACCCTAAATGCAAGCAAGTTCTTTTTTTTCTGGGAAGTGTATGATCAAAGGAAGATCAAAGCAGAATTGGAGCTCAGGGTGTGTAATTTTTTGGCTGATCAAACACAGATATGTTCCCCTGTGTTGAAACATAGGTTGGGGGAAGTTAACTAACTGGCTATAACATTTCCTTTGCATTATCAATTGGCAATTCAAAGGGCTCCTCCCACATCAGAAATAAACTTTCTTTGCTACCACAGGGCATGTTATCCACAGGCATCCTTGCAAAATAATCTCACAGGCAGAAGTAGGGAGTCATGCACAGACCCTACCTCAGTCTGCTTGGGAGCTTTTTCTGGCCCATATTTGTCCACTTAGCAGACATCCAGCTCAGTGGATTGTGCTGCAGAGTAGAGGGCCCGATGCAACAAGAGCAGAAGTTGCTCACATTGCTTCTGTGGTTTTGCATGTATTGTTTTCTCCAAAGGGGTAGGTGGATCATAACAAAAGCTGGGAAGATCTGTTTCAGATATCAGCCTTGTGAGCTATGCAGTGGCAAGATTATATGGCCCACAATTTTGGGATCATTCTAATTTCTGAAAGCTAGATTGTTTTAAGACATGACATTTAACATCCCCCCTGCTAATGTTGTTAGCATTAACTGTTATAGCCCTGGCTATACTTGTGTGAATAAGAATCTGATTCTTCCTTTGATCTTACTAAATTGCTGAGAGCCCAACAGATGTCAGTAATCCTAGCATCATAAAACAACACGTATTTTATCATCAGGACGAAATCCATTTTGGTCAGCAAATATATCAAAGTTTCAGCTTCCAAAGAAGCTATAAACAGCAGTGCATAAAACAGGATATGTTTTAAGACGAGTGTATGACAGCAGCTTTTAAAGTTAACATTCAGAAATAACTCCCAAATGATATTCAGAAGTGGAAACAAAGTGGTAAAAATATTTCAGGCTCCACAAATATGGACGCTGATTTAAACAATTAGGAAAACAGATAGAGGATTGTGAGATAATACAGAGCCTCCAAAAGTTGCTTTAAATGTAGATAACTGAGATCACATGTGTAGGGGAAGATCCCAAAAATTCTTTAGGCAAAATCAGGTAGCACGTTCTCCTGACGTGACTGTATTTCCTTATAAATCCCATCAAACCACTGAAATCTAATAGAGGCTGGTGACTAGGACAAGGGCAAAAGGTTTCAGGTAAAACTGCTATCAGAACATGGACCAGAATATTACCAGGTGAGTTAATATAACTCCCAGAACAAGGAAGGTGAAAATCCAGGGTATACAGTGAATGGTCCACAGCTCAAGCTTGCTGGAAATGCAGGTCTGAGTGGAGCTGCTGTTTGCTCATCCCTTTGTCCCTCTGGTGTATCTGGAGATGGTGCTTAAGCTCTGCTCTGAGCGGGCAGATCTCACACTGAAAGGCCTGAAACCAAGTTTGTCTCCAGGAATATCAGACTTGGAGAGGCCAAAAAAAGTGTCTCCCAGCTTCACTCTGCCACGGAGTATGGTCTGACTTGCCTTTCCATCATGAAGAAGATCCTGTTTCCAATATATTCTGTGGGCATCCAAAATGTGTTCACTCAAAACATTTCCCAAGCAGTTTCCTCTGGACTTGCTGAGGGAGCAGGTGAAGAGAAGGAGGGTTCCTGTGCTATCATGTTCTCTCTTAGTGGGAGAAAGTAAGTGCTCACCCACAATAAGAAAAAATACATAATCTCAGTAAATGTGTTATTCCACACACATGAATGTGTTATTCCACACACATGAATGTGTTCTGTAATTCCATTGTAGACAATAGCCTGTGGAATCTCTGACATTTGCAGACAGAAAAGGAAACAAACCTGTCCTGTTCCTGTCACCTCAGCATCATAGTCAAGCACAGACTTTGACACTTCAGAGAGAGGTGTTCATTTGTATCTTCCAGTACCCAAAGGTAAAAGGTTTTCCTAAGGAAGTGGTATGAGAAGAGTATATTTAAACCAAAGCAGAACAGAAGATTCATGCTGTCTGCTATGTGTGCTTCAAGAAGCCTCTGGTGGTAAAAATCTATGAAGACTGAAGGATTAGAAACACAGCCCCATTCAAACAAAACTCCAAGAGGGCACTTTGGTACAGACCTTAAATTTCCCCAATGGAAACAGAAGAGACACAGTATTTTGCTTATAAAATATGGACACTAACTGAAAGTGATTGGGTCCTGCCACTTAATAAATTACCACTCATATGCTGAGGTTTTGTAAGTGTGTGGGTGCATGCTCTTAGCCCTTTCTGGCTGTAAGAGAAAAATTATGTTAACTTAAACCACCTTCACAGAAGCAAAGTTGGTGCATGTTGGATTTCAGCTCAGCAATGAGCATGTGTATGCTCAGTAACAAGTGGTACCTGTTAAAGTGACACGAGCTGTTCACAGATCTCAGATTATGCAGTGATAGGTGTACTAGAAGCTGAAAACACAGAAAACTTCTACTGGGCTAAAAACTGTGTACCTCTACTGATCTGATGCCAGCTGAAGATTGAGCCTATTGCACTTAGAGAACAGATATCTATTCTGGCTTCTAAAATTAAAAAAAAAAAAAGGGAAAAAAATCCCCAAAGAAACGATAACTGCAGAACCTTTTTCTGGCTTTTGTTCTAAGACTCAGCAAAGCTGATGAGCAGCAAATATCAAACACTTGGACAGAAACAGTTTAGTTAGAGACTCAGCACAGGCAGAAAAAAAGAAGTTCAAACTTGACCATGTTGGCTCTTCTCGCTCAAAGTGAAGAAAATGAGAATGGAACAGTGCAAATGTGTGGGCATCCTTCACAAGGACTCCAGGATAGCTTTCAGTGGCCACTGAGAGAGTAATCTGTAAGGTTAACAAATGAACACTGGTGATGAAAGGCTTGGGCGGTTTGCTAACAGAAACCAGAGATGGCAAATGGGACAGAGGGGTAGAGAGAGACAGTGGGATAAGAGTGACAAGTGGCAATATGTTGAGCCTGTTCTGTTTCTGCTATATATAGGAGGTAGCGGTTATCCTACAGAAGGAAATGTAGAACAAGATGTGCAGATTTGGAGATGATGTGGAACTGACAACCTGAGAAATACCATCCCTAAAGGAAGTAACTCGAAGATGCTGAGAAATCTGCCTTATGCATAGGATATGAGGGATGAGCAGGCAGTGAAAACCAAAGATGGAGAAACCAGAATATGGTGGTGTGAACTGTGTTCATTTGCTCATTTGAAATCTTGATATTGTTGCAGGGCAATGACTCAGAAGCCAGAGGGGGTCACTGAGGGAAGAAAGCCCAGGCCAGAATAGATCACCAGGACACGTTGCAAAGAGCTAAAAATAGGAGATATACGTTAGTTTTCACACAATAAAGAAACTTGCTAGATTTGAAGAATAAATGTGTGAACATTCTTGGAGTCCTTAGTCACTTATGCAGTAATATGCCAAATAGTTTTCCTATGGTGGCAATGGTAATTAAAAGTGCAAGAGCAGCACTGGAGGCTCAGCAACCCCCCAGGCAGCTGGCACTGGTACCCAACAAGAAGCTAAGAATGTATTTCAGCCAGCCACCACGGGAATCTGAAATTGTGCAGCCAATGTTTTAAATGCTTCTTCTTGGACTTTAGGACATTTTTCACCTACACCAGACCATATATAAAATACCATGTATGCATTGTTCAGCTGCAGAAATTCTCTTGAGTGCATATATGCCATTTACAGGAATGGTGTTCCCCACATCCTAACTCCACTGTCTTGAAACCATAGACCTTATTCCCCTACAGCTCAAAACTGAAGTGTATCCTAGGCTTCAGACACAAAACTTTTAGAAAAGAGAGATTACCACTGAAGTGTATGTGAGATCCAGGGGTGGACACATAACACATCCAGCCTTCAAAGCTCTCCCATTCACATTACAGGAACTCAGGATCAAACACAGGGCCTGGAAACTCCAGGGGGAGACTCAGCAGTGACACTGAAAGAGAGGATGGATGCTAGGAAGAATGTGAATGAAGCTTGAAGCAAAACAAATATGAAGCAAGTGAATGAAGCTTGAAGCAAGACAAGTATTAATGACTGAGCTGTGATAAGGCAAAAGGAGAGTACCAGCCTGGATAGAAAGAAGAGGCAGTGAACTTTCTGTAAGGCTTTTTTTCATAAAATATTGACTATGCTCATTTGGATGCTGCCCAGCCACCCTCACAAATGAACACTCTCCATTGACACTCAGACTTCTTTGCCTCCTACTCAGCTTTCCTCAGGAGGGTCATAGCAAAATGAGGCTGAAAAATATGAAACCTACCATTTCCTCAGATGAAAAGAGCAGTGCCAGGATCAATACAGCATGAAACAACCACTGGACATGGCCTAACCACAGTCTCTAAAGACTTCACTGCAACCCTTCTTTATGGTTTTGGATCATCTCTGGAAGCAAAGAAACAATTTCCTTCTTATGGTAAACAATGCCCATCAAAAATATTTTAATGTAAAAAACCAAAAGTGGCAAAGGGCTTCTGAGGAGCAAATGATGTGAACCCTTATCACGGGTACAAATAAGGGAATTGTTGCTCTTATCACTGTGGATCTGGGGTCTTCATGTGTTCCCATAGTACTCAGTCTTCCATGGGCAGAAATCCTGGCAAACAATGTGTTTAGTACAACAACACAAATGGCTCTTTTTCATCCACAGAAGTTTTGTGTTTTACATTTCATGTGTTGTGTCAGTTCTATCTGGGTTTATCCCACTTGCTGTCCTCAGAAATCTCTCCCAAGATCCTGCTCCCCAGTAACGTCACTTAACAAATGAGAGATGCACCATACTTTCTGTTCAATTAAAAACAGGAGAACAACCCTCATGCATGCAATATCTAGGCTGTTGCTGACAATGGCCCTGAGCATTCCATGTAGATGTTCAGGAAAGACTATAAGGCAGCTACATAACAGAATTTTCATTAAATGCATTTCCTCCCAATCTTTCTTACTCGGTGACACATGATCATTGCCCAATAGCATTTGGATTTATTCAATTTTTTTTTTTTTAACAGGAAAACTGCAGCATTCTATGTTTTTCCTCTTCCATAGAAATGTGAGTGTTTTTTGGCCTCTTTGTCACAAAATGAACTCTTTCAGCAGTGAGAAATCTTGCAACACTAAGGGACACGCTTGCTGCCCATCCTCTTCTTTCTTCCCTGTAACTCTTCTTGAGACCCTGTGGTTATTCCTGTCACCAGCTAACTGTTCTCCAGCTCTGAAATACTAAATAACAAAATGGAGACATGAAACAAGGAGGATGCTGCTCCAGAGACCTGGCTGAACAGAGATAAGTGGGGCGATGAAAGCTAACATGGCAGGGCAGCTAGACTGGATGCAAGATGTTTACAGCTTCATGAGCTCTCCTAGGTTTGCAGTGGCCTACCAATTTGTGCTTTATGTTCCATATGTACATCCCAAATGCTGCAAGCCAGGGACTGCTCTTCTTCTGCCACTGACCCTTTCTGCGGCCTTAGCTAAATCGCTTTACCTTGTTGTTTTTTTACTCAAACTGTGCTCTTGTAAAGTGTGATCCCTCTTTAAAGGCTCAGCATCACGATATTGACTTGATGGAGACTTCTAACACTGTAACCTAATTAATGTTAATAAAATATAACTGGCTGAGAAGAATCAAACCAATTTCTTATAGCCTTTACTTAGAACACTTTCCATTTCATGACGGTCTGAGAGATTTCCATGCTTTGGGGGGAATTAGGAATGGATTTGTAATGTCAGGCACTGGAATATTGTTCAGAAAAATGTATACTTAAAAATACCCCTCAGTATCACTTCATGCTCCTGTAGTCTGCCAGCCTTACACAAATCTAGTCCTGTACAATTTTTTCATTGCAAAGCAAGCTATTAAAAGATGTTTTTGGTGCTCCTCTGCACTGTTTGCACACAAAGATTACTTACAGACTGCTCTTTTTTTAGCTGATTTAGCTTGGTAAAAACATCTAATTGATTATATAAGAAAAAGACCAATGTACTTTTGCAGGTGCCTTTGATTTGCTTTAGAGTGATACTGTGCTGTGCTCTACAAAGTTCTATAACCTATACATTTGCTTCTCATTATTATTATAACTTTTGTTGCATATATTATCTTTTCAAAGCTACTATTTGATTCAGCAAGGGAGACTTCACCTTTCCAAAGTATCTTATCCACATTTTTACTAGGTTTCTCTTCTAATGCAAACCATTATTTTCAAAGGCTTTCAACAACAGAAGAATATCACTGTGCTCAGAGCAGGTGTCTGAACTGGTCAGGAAAATGATTGTTGGGGTTGTGTTTGACCATTTTCAGAGACTTTGTTGGCATGGATTTATAGTATGAGAAAATATCCAAGCTCACCTACGCCTCAGGCACTCAGCATTCACTAAAGCACTGAACCTCTTCTCCTTGTTCATGTGCTCGTGTTCTCCTGTCTTTTATATAAATGCATTGCTACACATTGCTACAAGGAAGAGAATACAACAAGACAAGCTGTAGCCAGTAGTCACAGTGATGAGATTATTTTGAACTGCCTTTAAAGTTTCTGGTGTTAATGACTGGCAAATAGTTAGGTCCTCTTAAAAGCCTTTCTCCAATACAGTCTAATGGCAGCTGTGAAACATAATTTCCCAAATAAGCTCTTACAACAGAGGACTCGTGGTGTCTCAGATATACAGAATTCACCTATCTTTACTTCTGAAAGCCCAAAGAATGCACAAATTGTGCAAGCTTGCAGTCCCTTGTTAATAATAATATGTGTTTATATAGCAGCTCTATCTCAGAGCTCTTTTCAAACATTAAGACTCCTAGCACTTCTTTTATGTAGGCATTATTATCCCTGTCATCATCATTATCACATCTTCCATTTTATGGGTGGTAAATGAGCAAAATCACACTGTGAGTCAGTAGCTGAATTGGGAATAGAATATTGTAGTCCTGACTTTGTCCCCTGCCTTAATTACTCACTAACGTGATTGTTATTTGTGGGTTGAAGTGATTTTGTTCAGTTTAAGATCTCAGCAAATAAGCATATTTTTTTGATTTGCAAGATTTTTGTTTGTATAGCTTTCTTGCTGATATTTTTCAGCTGCTGGTCTCAGTTTAAGTAGCTAATAAGAGATGCAGTTGTCTTCCAATTAAATATGTATCAATAAATTTTAATATGATACAATTTGCATAATAGACTGGAACAGCTCAAATGAAGCTTATTCTATCAAGCAATGAAGTCTTTAGGTATTGATGTTGTGTCCTAATCTAGTCATAGTAAAAACCATGATGGAAATCTACGGAGAAATGTACTTTGGTAAAGTGGCTGGGTTTTAAATGACAGATGTTATTAACTAGTCTCTTCTTTTAATGTGAAAATACCATATGTAATTACTAAATTAAGTTAAGGCCACTTGTCTATTTTTTCTTAAATCAGAACAAATTTTAGTTGGTATGAAATACACAAATGTGTTCAGTTGAAACTAGACAGTTAACCTCATTTTCTCCTTTTCCAGGACTGTTTTAATCTGGAAAGGCAATCTAACCATTTCATTGGCTCAAACATAGGTAGCTTAGCTTCAAAACATCTCACTGACAGCATCCCACTCCTTTGTTTCTCTGTCATCAAATGTTGTAAGAAACAGAAATAAAAAATAAACATTGTCATGAGTGGTTACTCAGAATACCACAAAGTGCAGTCCTGTGAGAAACTGAGGATGCCCTGAGAAGTGAAACATGGTCCTCCCATTAGAAGAACTGTAAGACACTCAATAATACAACATGATTGTTTAAATAGTGGATTGCTCTCCTTCCTTGTTCATTATCCTTCTCCTTTTCCTCCTCCTTCTTTTAAATAACAAGTTTCAGGATATCTTTGTCATTCCTTTAACTACACAGTAAAAGTCTTGTCCTTTGTCAGTGGTCTGCTTGCCTACAGGCACAAAACTCGGTTCTTGGTGAATTATTGTAGAATAATGCCTTAAAGGTCTATCTTTCCAAGAAAAAGGAAGACTCAAAAAAAAGTACAAAGCCCACTTTGCTCCCCTCTACTTGCCCCAGCTATAAAAGAAAAAATGCTTGTTGGTTTCAAGGAACAGGATCCCTTTCAAGGGGGTTTGGAATGCTACATTTTGTGGATGCAGCAGTCATGTCCACAGTCTTTATACATCTCAAAACTGTGGAGAAGAAAACTGAGTTGTGCAATTTGTTTCATAGTTTTCTGTACTAACGAGGCTACAATTCTCAGCATTTGTTCTGTGCCATGTCAGCACTTTACACTCTGATTTTTAATTCATTCTCTCTAATGACCTATTCATTTGCTCATAAACCAGACCTCCAGGTCTCCCAGNTAGTAGTAGTTTATGCCCTACTTTAACACACACTTTGTGGTAAATGTCCAACTCTTTCTCAAACTTGTGGAGTAAGTATGACAGAAGTAGGATTGAAAGTTGCAGATGATACCTGTCTACCTATCTGAGAAATACATTTCTCTGTTTTTTCGTGCTATCACAGTTTATAGAATTTTTAAATGTGTATTCTTGTAAGAATTATTACATATTTCTCTAAGAAGAGCAGCTGAAACCACATCTAGCACTGCCTGTACAGGCCTGTGACTGAAATGACAAATGATATTTTTATGTTGCATAATTTTCAGTTATGTAACTCCAATTTCTTGAAATCTCTCTTCTCAGTGTTATATGTTGCTCCCCAAATAATAGTTATTTATGATTGTCACGTCTACACTGTACCTATGTTCCACCTGCACTTCTTAGTTCTACAAAACACATTCTTCTATAAAAATGTTAAATTTTGCCAATTTTTCCCCTGTTCTGTAAACTCAGTCTTCCTTTTGCTTTCCAAGCTTTTCCTTTTCACACTGATGCTACTCCAGCATGACCCACAAAGGTGGTGAGAGGTAGATTAGCTAAACTTTACTCCTGGGCTCCTCAAGGCAAGGAAAAATATTTGTATCATAGCAATGATTTAGAGAACTAATTTTAACTGTTGAAGTGTGAAGGTCAGAAGACATAGGAAACAGGATTCCTTGGCACAGTCTTACCTAAGCATGCAAAGAAAAGTTATGGTATCAATACTTACTTTGAGTACAAAACAGCTAATCAGCCTCCTGCTATCATGCAAGGACATTACTACAACCAAACATGTTCCTGTAGAGCTTTAAAAAAACTGGCCAATTTTGTTGAGTGTTTATTGCATTGATATTTTCTCCTTATTTCCAGATGCAGCAGTTGGTTTTGTTTTATTTTGGAGAGAGTTTTATGCTCTCTCAGAGCATCTCTTGATAAAAATCAGATCATTCAGTTGCTTTCCCAAGGTGTTTTCAGTCTAATTTCAGACATGACATGGCAAAGAGCATAATAAAACTTAGCAGAAAGCTACAGAGAGAAAACCAAAGAGCCCAGTAATAAGAGATTACATGGTTCTCCAGTAGATTCTAATACACATGGAGGTGAAGCAAGTTTAAAATGAAACCACAGTAAACAGCTGCTTTCTTGCTGATATCACTGGTAAAATAAGCACTTCTGAAACGACGTTATTTTTGTACAAAAGGATTATTCACAAGCACATCCTGCGTGATATCAGGTAAATGCCAGCAACAATGAAGGGAAAACCTTGAGCTCATTTGTCTGCCAGAGCCTTTTCTGTTTTAAAAGCTGCTCAAACAGCTCATAAGAGGAAGGACTGTTGCCATGGAAGAGACCATTGGCTTTGCAGCCTGGGCAGCTCTGTTTGCCACGTGGGTTTTTGGGAAGGAGAGAAAGAAGTGCCTGTGAAGGGCTGTTGCTGCAAGGATGCTTGATCCAGTCCAACAGGCAATTAATGACATATTTAGTTTTACCTTTCTGGTGAGCAGGTGCTTGTATCCCGAGTTGGATTTGACTACAGGGCACAGCACCTCACAGAATAAGACCTTCATATTTCTGGTCCTAGTTTACAAAATATGGGCATAAAGATTTTTTTTGTTTATGAAGTTTTGGGATGATACTTTAACTAAAAATTAACATTCTCACCCCCCACCCCAAACAACAGCCTCGGAAGAAAAAAAGTTGAAGTGGTACAAAACTAGTAAAAAATTAGTTTTACTTTTAAATAAAATTTCCAAAACTAATTCAAATTTCTGTAAGAGAAGTGGTTAAAATCCTGGCTACAAACAGGGTGACAGACAAATTGAAAGAACAAGGCTGACCACAAAGACTTTCAGCTACGCAACAATGCAAGAAAAATGCATTTCCAGCAGCTGATAACAGGATTTCTTTTACTATTGCAACAGCGGAAAAAGTGGGGATAAAACCAAGGTCCCTTGGATGCTCAGGGCCCAGGAGATAACAGCAGAGCAGAATGAGTGCTGCTAACTTCCTTCACCACACAGTAGTTGATTAAAAAAAAAAAGAGAGAGAATTATAAAAGGCCCTGGGCAAAATTTGAGCTATGTACTTTGCTGATGAACAGCACAGCAAGCTGGAGTTGACTGAGCATGGATTTTTTCTAGCAGAGCTAGAGGTAAATGGCTTTGTCATCCATTACACTTTCCCAGCTTTCTTAGATTTCCTCCCTGGAACAAAGCCAGGACATTATGGGGAGTGGGAGGGTTGTTATGTGCATGGAATGAACAAGAAAATCTCCTGTCTCGGGCTGAGATATGTGCTGCCTGGAGCTGAAAGACCCAAATTCAAGTCCCTTCTCCAGCAGCCTCCAGCCAGCAGCTGCCAGACTGTTGTCCTAAGTGTCCCTCTCACAGTGTTGCTGTTCTGCTTTGAGTAAATATACAGCTGGATCACATGAGCACACGTGAGGACTGCTCTGTCTTTGGCCCATGGGATGACCTATGGGAAGTGCGACTGTTTTTTTCTCTCCCTTGGTGGTTTCTCCCCTTATCACCCACTGGTGGGATAGGAGAGTGGCCTGGGTCACACGAAGCAATGCAGGCTTGAGGCTGCAAGAGTCCACCTGGATCTCCTGACCCTGTCACAGAGTTTAACTGAACAAGTGCTTTATTCCTTATTAAAAGCTGGAGTGACTGTTGTGCAGAATTAGCTCTGAAATGCACTCAGACTGCGTTAGGGGAAGCATGTGAGGGTCTGTTAAAATGAAATCAGATTTAAATTGTGAATCATTTTGCTTAAACCTCACTCCAGTCTAACTAAGCAGTAAAAATTTCTTTTTTCTCTCTTGGTGATACTCATTGGTACAGTAAGCTGATGTTTCACCAACCACTAACCATGTTCTCTATTTAAAAATATAACCAAAGTCTGCTCCTCCAAATTCCCTGAAAACTCTGTAAACTATTAAGAAAATAAAAAAAGATTAAATGTGGAAGGTCATTTCTCTGATCCTGCCTTTCCAAAAAATGTATTGGCTAATGAATAAAGTAAATAGCATTTTTAGTGTACTGTTGCAGTTAAAATACTGTCTTTCTTTGCTCCCTTTGCAATAATTTTACCCAGATCCACTTTGCATTAGTAGATGTACGCATATGCAGCTTTAGAATTTTGATGTTATAATTAAGCTCTGTGTACTCGGTTGGGCAAACTCAAGGTTGTCCGCTTATTTCTTCACAGTCTGGACCTGCGTTCTCCACCTAGTACTGTTTGACACTGTTGAATTCAGCAAAAGCCTAGTAACCTTCCTCAGTCAGCATCATATGCATCCTCTTTTCTTCTTTTTTAAATTCTCATCATCCCATGTGGGAGGTTTCTTCTTTACCAGAACAAGAAAAGAATATTTTTCAAAATTAAGAATAGAAAATGAATATGTAAAATTGTCCTTAAGCTTCATAAAAAAGCATCTCCTGAAACTGAAATAATTCTGAGTCCATACCACCCAGACTACCTTCTTCTAGAGGGTATGGGGGGAAAGAAAGAAAAATAATATCTGCTTCTGAGCTGGGTACCTTAGGAAGCAGAGTTGTCAGCCATGGTAAAGGTATTCCAGCTCAGAATCTCTGAAGGACACTTCTAGTATCTCTGCAGGATCTTGGCTGACCTACCAGTGCATGTGAAACAAAACTTTGTTTTATTTTGGTTGTAAAATCCATTCTGTCTACAGTAATAGGCTTTCAAATCATGTTTAAATCACTTGGTTTCACCAACTGTAGTGGGAGTATGTAAAGTCCTAAAAGACTTCTACACAGATGGCCTTAATCCCATGGGGAGATGGCAGATTAATACCAGGGTTATTGGCATTCATGGAGTGCTTGAGCTGGCTGGCAAATGATGACATCAATCTTGGTGTAAAAGGGATCATGCATTATTCTATATGCAATCAAATGCTAAATGTAAACACTGGTGGGACAATAAATTTTTTGCTGGAAGGGTCATTAATAGGCAAGGGCCTGAACCATGAAACCTCTACTTACATGAAGAGCCTTTGCTCACAGAGGTTATCTCATTAGGCAATTGCCTCAGTGAAAAAGGGGCCTGGTAATACAGGGATTGAGGAATTGGTATCTGAAAGAAAAACTTTTCTAATTACAGACTACAAAAAATCCATGTACAAAAGTCCATTTGTGGGATTTGGGGATATGCTGTCTGCTTCTTAACAATGTGAATCCAGAGAAAACTGGGAGTTATCAAGGTTCTAATGAGTACAAACCTTGCTGTAAAATTCTAAACCTATCCCCTTAATATAACGTCCTCTATCACACAGTGACCAATCCTGCTTCAGCAAGAAACCTAATCCCCATAAATGTCATACTGTTTATACAGTATGGTTGAATTCACTATAACTAATGACCAATTTATTCTTGAAAGAGGGCACTCTTGGAGATATTGTGTCCTTTATTTTCATGCCAGATAAAAGAATGGTTTTTCATGACCACATTATATCTTTATTTTTATAGTCAAATATAATTATAACAATTAATAATGGAATAATGCACAATAACAATTCAGTTTTTTTCTCCCCTGATTTCTGAAACTCCTGTATTCTGATCATAGGTATTTGAATCTATTTGGTTGGCTGGCAGCAGGTATGAGCCAGAATGCCAAGGTATGTGTAATCACAGCAGAGTTACTTCCCCTTTAGTTCACAATGCTTCTCTTCTGACTCTCTCATTAAACATTGTAAAATTAGTTGACAGAAAGAGCAAGAACAACCTCTTCTTTTCATTTATTTTAGCTAAAGCCGAAATATTGCAAAATTGTACATTCACACAGAGAAGGGGCTGTAACAGTAGGGAAGGAGTTAAATATTTGCTGAGGTCTCTACCATTATCCACGCCCTGAACCCATTTTTCATTCTCTATGGTTTAGGAAAAACCTTATACTTGGAATCATTATCATACTAACACACAAGACACACTTTCACTATCTTCTAATCCTAAAAGCAAGGTATAATGTAAGTAACTGATGGTGAAGGACAACAGGTAAAATTAATACATAAAGGATTTAAAATTTACTTAAGGTAATTTAAGTAGCTTTGTGTTGCCTCTCCTAACAAGTAAAACATGAAGACATAGTCATATATTCTAGTGCAAAAAATAAGTAATCCTAGCTATTCACTTTTGCAATAAGCACATCTTGAGTCAGTAAATTCTTTGATTTTGAAATTTATTCAACCCCCAACATCGTTATTTCTGCCATAAACAGGGCTAACATACTAAGGTATCTTCATACCTATACTATATCTCTTAATACTGTTTTCTGTGCAAAAGGCCATTCTTATGATGTTGTTTGGGTTTTTGAAATAAATTATTTCTAGTCATCTGGTAACTTCTGAATGGCAGTCTCAGATCAGCTGCTGCAACTTCACAAACTCAGATATGTTCTTGGGATTAAATGGTATCCTTTTCCCACTTTCAGTTTAAGCTAAAGGATTCAGTGGAGCCTGTTAAGGGAGAACAGCTGCTTTATACCTTAGTTGTTTCTGTGTGGAATCAGAATTGTTCTCCAGGGGCACAGGCCATGATGAGTGGTCCTCATGCTCATCACCCTGTTTTGCAGCCCTCCCATTCAGCTGCTGCTTTGTAGAGAATATGAGAGGAGAGGGAGAATGGCCTGAGGAATGATGTGTTGTTTCAGCCTATGGGGGTTGTTTTCTCCTCTAAGGCAGCGAGTATAGAGCACTGATTAATGCAGACCTCAGATGTGCACACTGGAGGAAGGTATGGAGAAAAAAAAGTGCAGGCAGAATGCCAGTGAGGCTAAGGAGATGTGTGTGAGAGAGAGGGGTTGGAATAATATAAATTCATATAATAATTTGGATTGGAAGGGACTTTTAACAGCCACCTAGTCCAACCCCGCTCCATGGGGAGGTGTGTTTTAGGCAATGACACTGGGAATGCACCTGAGGGAGCTGAGTGAGAGGAGCAGTGGGCAAATGAGTGGGCAAGGGCTTGTCTCTCAGTACCGGACTGAACTTCTTTCCCCTCTGTGCAGCATCAGGCTGTATTGTTCTGGGGAGGGGAAGGAGTAATGGGAACCCCTATTCCTCTGCTTTTAGAGGAAGCATTAACTTGGAGTCCCTTTGCAAATGATTGGGACTATCCCAATCACCCAGAATGTAGTTCATTCCCTGCGGTGTAAATCGTTCTCCAGAACAATCCCAGAGTTAATAGAGTCTGGCCAAATTTCACAAGCTGTGGTGCATTTATTCATCACAGACAAAGACAGTACAGAAGAAATCTGCCTTGGAACAACAAAGTGCTTAAATTCTCAGCTTGCCAGCTCCTGTCCACCTCTGTGAAAGGTTCTTGCTATCCGGGTCAGCAGATTTAACAGATCTTTGTTCTTGACTGAAGACTTTTCCAACTCACATCACAGCTCATCCTTTACATATTTTCCTCCAGGCTTTTTAGCCACTAGAAAAGATGAATACTTTCTATTTTTCCTTAAAGTCCTGTTACTTACATCAGAGCTTTACAGCAACTCTCCTTCCAGCACATGGAGTTAGCCTAGTGCACACAACACGGCACCAATGGAACCTCCTGGCCATCAGATCTTGTCCCATGTTGGCAGACACTACCACATCAGTTTGCTCCATTTGTAAATGTGAAGAACTCCTTCCTAATGGTAGTTATTTTTTTCTGCCCTGTTAGCTCTTCTGAAAGTACTTGTCAAATAACAGACTTTCTTATGTTTAGAAATCATCTGATTTTCACCTTAAGTGTATTAACGGGCAGTTCATACCTGTTCTTGAAGAAAACGCCTGCGATGCACTTAGCCTTGGTAAGGCAAGTTTTCACACATATTCCCACCAAGAGCCCCTGGCATTGCTTCGCTCCCACAGATTCACACCATCCTCCCCGGGCAAGGACGGGCGCGCTGGCTGCGCGGAGAGATGGGGTTTCGGTACCGGCGGGAGCTCGGCACCCGGGTGTGGTACGGTGTGAACGTGGCTAGCGGCTGGGTGCCCACGGCAGCCGCGAGGTGAAGGCGCCGGGGACGGCTCGGTGCGGGCGCTTTGGCCACGGCGCGTCTGCGTGGCCGGGGCCACGGGTGCCGGGGCTGCCTGCAGTCGGTGGGTATGGCGGTACGGCCGGCTGTTTTGGGGAAGGGGCTACGGAGCGTGGCGGCGGAGGTGGGCACGAGGGATGGGGGTTGGATTGCCGTGGGACCTGCGTGCGGCAGGAGCCCGGAGGCTGCGGCGGCA